>PVKP010033150.1:0-25267 GCA_004027715.1 Plecturocebus donacophilus | reverse complement strand
CCACCAGCTGCCCGCCATTTTGAAACCTCCCATCCTGACCAACCACCAGCTGCCCGCCATTTTGAAACCTCCCATCCTGACCAACCACCAGCTGCCCGCCATTTTGAAACCTCCCATCCTGACCAACCACCAGCTGCCCGCCATTTTGAAACCTCCCATCCTGACCAACCACCAGCTAACTGCAGCTAAGCAAACGATCTGAATGGACACCACCTGGAGAAGCAGAGCTGTGCTGCTGAGCCTGAGTTTCCTGGTCTCAGAGTCATGAACAAATTAAATCGCTTGTATTTAAGCTAGTAAATTTGGGGGTACTTTGTTATGCAGCAACAGATAGTCAAAAACTATTTTCCATTTGGAAATGTTTCCTATTTTGTGAAGACAAAAGAAGAGGTCACACTTATCACCACAAATATTAGAGAAATAATTTTAAAAATATGAAAGAAAGCTGCTAGAGAAAAAAGGTACATTTAAAAAAGGCTGAACAAGCATTATCCCAACACATTTTACAATAATGTTTCAAAGAAATAATTCTTCGTATATTCATGTTTATTGTGACTGAAAGTGTATGTTTAAAAAAAGGTTCTCCTAATCATTCATATGAACTATCAATAATTCTCGGTGGTCTAATTAATGAATTTTGAGATTTGCCTATATTATGATATTTTGATACAAAGTTGTTTGTCAAAAACACACTATTGAAAACTTTTTCCAAGAATTACAGTTAGCAATTACCAAAAATTTAATGTTATTAATGCATGTGCTTCTGTACCATACATTAGGGTTGTGGGAAAAAAATAATTTTTGTTTGGTAGTAATTTTCTTTTTTATTTAATTTTAAAGCAAGCTGGATTATCAATGAATTAAACATGCTTCTGCTTTTTGTTGCTTAAATAAAAATTATGGAATTTGATTAAAGAAATATTTTTAGAATAAAAAACAAGGAACAAAAAATTCTGATTTTATCATTAACAGTGGAATCAATATTGTAAATGTCAAGCACAGTTATGAATCAAGAGCTGAAAACAGCTGTGCATACCTGCCACGTGTATGTTCACAAAGTAATTATACCAACAACAAGGTGCCAGGCTTTTTCCTTCTACCTCTTAGCCATTGCTCAATTCATGCACATGGAGTGGATATCACCTCTGTGGCTGAGGGGAGGAGAACTGCTTATGTCTAAGAAGATAAAAGAGAGGGTACTGGAGAAGGGAGGGCGTGAGTTTGCCTTTTGTCCTTTTCCAGTTCATCTGTTTGTAGCTTCATAGTCCATGGAAAAGGAAAAACACTAAGAAAAACAGACAAAAAATAGTTACTCTTGCCAATTTAGGTGTCAAGTTCCCAGGTCCTAAAAATTACAGAATGTTTGAGGAGCATTCATTGACAACTTTTAGTTCTAGCAATTATCATTTTAACATCTGACTTCTGGGTCTAGCCTCAATGTTAGATGCAATGAAAGAAACATACACAGGGTGTGATGAGTAGCAAGACATTACGGTCAGATAGTATTGAATGTGATCAGAGTTTTTCAAGTGCTGGTCTTGTGTTATTTTACCCTTCTCATTTCATCAACGTAGGTTAGGCTATTGTGAAGATTAAATAGATTTTATGTATATATGTATGTGTAACTTGTGACATGTTACCTGACTCTTACTAAAATGTAGAATGACAGCACTATCGGTGCCTCAGTGAGTCTCCCAAGATGACGGGGTTAATGCCTGAGCAGAGCACTGGGAATCTGTGTCTTCTTGGTGCTCTGTCTCCATAGCATCTCTAGTCTCTCTTTCTTTACAACTTTGCTTCGTATGTCCTATGGTTCTGAGCTCATAAGCTATGATTTAGCAGGGAATTAACAACTATACAGCAATACACATTCTCTCATTCAAACCACCTTGAAGGCATTTTCCAACATACTGCAGAGAGACAGAAGAGGAGAATCATGCTGAATATCTTCTAAAGTTGTTTCAATATTGATGGAAAATTTTGATTTTTCAGGAATTGTGAACTAAAGTATATCATGGAAAGGATAATTTAAAATTTAAATTAAACTGTGTTTATTTTTAGAAATTGTACCATCAGGTCTTAATCTTGATAGAAAGAACCAGGTCAGCAATATAATAACACAATTTTTGAAATATTGATGTCAGTTAATATCATCCTAGGCGCTGTTGGGAACATACTGAAGATGGAGTTACAAATTATATAACACATCAGTGGCCCTGGAAGGTTAGAATGTCCTTGGCACTCGCTGAGATTAATCCTGATTGGTAATTGGAGAGAAATTCCATATAGTCAGATTAATAGTTCACATTACACCTGTCATGAGTATAGCATAAGTATTATGGTTCAGAAATCCATCCAATGTGTTTCTCATGCCATTAATCTCAGAAAAAACACAGTTATGGAGAAAGACAGCTTTCCTTACTTAAGAGTGCTTAAATTATTATGGCATTTGTTAATGTTTTAAGTTTTTAAGATATTATTAGTGGAAATAATAAAAATCTTGAAAGAACAAATCCTATTTATATTTCATATGTTAATTGTTCAAATGCTTGCTATAATTCTGAGGAAAAATATTTTAACACATATGAACATTATTAATGATATATATTATTTTGTATTAATGAATAAAATTTAAGAAATTATAGGATGAGGAAAACAATAATATTATATCACATCTAAAGAAAAGAGAAACAAAACATCTACCAGATAATTTTTTGCCACTGCAAAATTTTGAAAAAAAAATAGCTGTGGTATTCTCACATATCAACTGAATCACAAATATTACATGTATAACATAAATATGCATATCATCTTCTCTAGAATTGTTTCAGCTCCCATAGTTTGTAAGTATCTCTTGAGCCTCAGTTTTGACTCCCATAAATCTTCAGTGTTTCATGTGTTTACAACTTTTGTTGTAAAATATACTTTACTTTGATATTGTCAAAAATAACATGTAAAAGAACTCCATTCCCTTTAGAATTGATTGATTCACTTTTACTTTATGAGTTTTTTCACTAATAAATATGATTATCCATGTGCTCAGTATATTATCCTCCCAGAAAAGAGGTGCTTGGCTTTCTAGAGGCTGTAGCACTTGGCAGTCTTCTCATAAGATAAGTAGTATTTTGCCAGGCAGACGTTATAAAAGGCACTATCCTAATCAGCAGGTACAATCTGCACAAAGGCCTGTGATGTGAAACATTATAGCAATTTCACAGGACAATAAACAGTTTCACATGACCAGAATATGATCCATTCACTAAGATTACACAGGCCTATGTACTTTTCCCTATTTTCTACTGCTTGGGGAGTTTGATCATAGTTTCCATAATTTTATTTTCATGTTATGCTGAATAAGGGGAGCCAGGTTTTCCTGTCTATACCACTTCTAAAGTTTTCTCATCTTTTCTGGTACCTTATCAATATGAAAAGTTTCATCATAGTTAAAATAATGAGCCCATCTTAGAATGAGAATTCATTTACCAATCATCATCTACATTGTTTTTGTCATATATTAAGTTTCTGTGTGGTTTCATTATTGTATTAACCTGTCCTTGCCTGGGAGACCTCAGCTATGCTTCCTGTACAGCCTGTGGAACTGACATGGTGGAAGGCGAGGGGAAGCAGGTGCATCTGTGAGGAAGTCACACAGCCGTGTGGAGCAGAAGCACAGCCACCACTGACAGTCCGGGATGAACTCCCACCCGGCAGCCAGCAGCCCCTTCCAGCCATGGACTCCGCCGCCATTCTGAAACCTCCCATCCTGGCCAACCACCAGCTAAACGCAGCTAAGTAAAGGATCCCAATGGACACCACCTGGAGAAGCAGAATGGCGCCACTGAGCCTGAATTTCTAGTCTCAGAGTCATGAACAAATCAAATAGCTTGTATTTAAGCCAGTAAAATTTGGGGTACTTTGTTATGCAGCAACAGACAGTCAAAAACTATTTTCTATTTGGAAATGTTTCCTATTTTGTGAAGATGAATTAAAAGAAGAGGTCACATTTATCAGAGATCTGATAGTCAGCAATGATGGGTATTAATTTGAAACCTGGGGCCCATGTTCTTAGCCATTCAGGAGGGTTGGCCCCACTGAGCTTCAGTTGTTTCCATTTCAAAATAGATAAAATCCTTTCTTTATAGAGCTCTTAAGATCAAATATCCTAATCTCTAAGCTTATTTCAAAAGGCATTCCCTTTGCAGATAGATCACAAAATAGATGTTCTTTCTTCCAGGCAGAATCTGGCCCAGGTGACCATAAAGATGGATGGGCAGAATGAGGTTCCACTGCCTGGCAAACTCTTCTGTGGCCAAAGTGCATGACTCATTTGGTGGCCTTGTGCACCTTATACCCTGTTGTAAAACTCATCATCAGTTTCCAGTACCTTAGAGCCTAAATCAAGACCTTTCTTCTTCTTTTTTTTTTTTTAATGGCATAGAAACTTCTTCATGATGTGGCCCCTGCCTAGTTCCTTCCCACGCCAATTTCCTTTCATCAGTCTTCACTCCATTTATACTGGGTTACTTGTGATTTTTGAATTTGCCCTCCCCTACTTATGTAATCTTTGAGACAGGCTGCCCTTCTGTCTAGGAAGAGCTCACCAACGAGATGCCTAAGTAACTCCTCCTCTTTCGTCATATATCAGATCATCATCTCAGGTGCCTTCTTTTATATCCTAAACCCACCAAATCAGTCTTCTTCCATATTTTCCTAACACCTTATTGTTGCCTTTATTCATCTCATCTTATGTTGTTTTGTAATTATTTTTATATCTGTTTCTTCCTTTAATCACTGAGGTTTTGGTGACAGGGGAATCTTTTCTTGTTTGTTCCCATATCCTCAGCAGAACTTGACACACTTAGTAGGTGCTTAGAAAACTGATTGACTGGCCAGGCCCAGTGGCTCACGCCTGTAATCCCAGCACTTTGGGAGGCCGAGGTGGGTGGATCACAAGGTCAATAGATCGATACCATCCTGGCCAACATGGTGAAACCCTGTCTCTGCTAAAGAATACAAAAATTAGCTGGGCATGGTGGTGAGTGCCTGTAGTCCCAGCTACTCAGGAGGCTGAGGAGGAGAATGACTTGAACCTGGGAGGCAGAGGTTGCAATGAACCGAGATTGCATCACTGCACTCCAGCCTGGTGCCTGGCGACCAAGCCAGACTCTGTCTCAAAAAAAAAAGAAAAGAAAAAAAGATTGATTGACTTAATAAGAATTCTGCAAGTGATAATAGTATACTTCCTTCTCAAAAATAAAATGGAAATGGAAAAAATGAACTAATAAGTAAATGTAAAAGGGTAAAAACTATTAGGTTTTACTTACTCTAGTTTATTCAGTATGGTGACGTGTTTGATTCTATAGTACTTTGATGGAAATATTTCAGTTTGTACTAACCATCCTACTTCACTCTACTTACCAGTATAGAGTTATTTCCTCAGTAATTGGGACTTTCAACTACTGCAATGATTTAAGTTTCTGTCATTTACAGGCTGCTCAGACTTTTGATTCACAATAGGAACAGCCCCACACAATGGAACGGGATGACAGAATTGAATTGCTGCCTTCAACTCTGATTTAATTTGATTGCCCAGGGTAGAGAAAGAAAAGTAATTGTAAGACCCAGAAAAGTATATCATGACAATGACACTTAATAACTTGCCCAAAGATTTAGTTTCCTTTGGATGATATCTACATTTTATTTCATGGAACAAGGTGGATAAAAATTCTTCAGAGTAAAATTATCTCAGGCAAGTGTAACATTTCCTCCCATTGTTCATTAAAGTACACTTAGCACTTATTATATGCTTCCTTGTAGTTACATCCCAGTTTTATATATTTTTTTCTCTATTTCAATGTACAATTCTTATGTAAATAGGACCTGTGCACTATTCACTATTCATTGTAATTTATCATTTGCACCTAATGTATCATTTGCTTCTAAAAGAAATTAGCTTAATGTAATAATAAAAAACAGAATATATTGGTCAATTCATTTGTGTTTCACATTATCCATGAAAATGCAATAATCACTTGGCAAAGCTTTACAGGAACAATGTTCCTAATGCCCTAAAAATGATTTAAACATTTTAAAGTAGTTTTCAAAATTTTTAAATTCATTCTTAGCCTTTAGTTCTGCAGTTTGTGCTTGTTTTTAATAGTTCACTCAAAGTCTTCAAAGACTGAAGTTTGAAAATTCTACCTCTCATTATGTTATTCTCATATGAACAGAATTTCTTCAGTCTGGAAGGTGTTTCCAACCTGTTTGGTACTTTTGGCAAGGTGTCCGTTCAAGGTAAATATACAAATGATACCAAGAGATTTTTTAAAAAGGAGCAATCGATGTAAGAAATGTCTATCAACATAATTCTCTTTCTAAAAAACCGAATATAAAATTTTTAGAACACAATTAATGTGCAGTAAGAGATTATGTTTTAATTTGGCACTTATATACTCTGTTTAATTATCCCACAGACTTTAATTTTAGCTTTTTAAAAAAATAGTTCTAGGCGCAACAGAACTATTTCATAATTTTAGCTGTAGTTTTAAATTAAAATTACCATTATTAATCATTCTACATAGTAGAGCAACTGGAATTATATTCATGTTTTTCCATGAGTACAAGTAGTGACAATTAATATGATCAATCTGAAGATGGGACTGCATGGTTTTGATTTTTTTTTTTTGCAGATAGCAGTAGTACCAAATCTGAAAACAATCAAAAAGAAGAATCATAATTAAAATTTTTATCTCAGATAATTTTTGTATAGTTTTATCAATGACCAAAGGCACAATGTAACATGACCAAAGCTATGTTTTAGAAATGCATTAATAAACAGCACTATTTAAAATTTTAAATGTAGAAAAAATTCAGAAATTATTTAACAGTGTCAATTGATTCAACCAAATGTGAATATTGTCAAAATTGCTCAATTCATATTACATCTTACTCTAATTGTAAAATCACTGTGCTTTATCTGCTGTGGTTAGATCATTTATATTTAATATATTGATGTTATTGGATTAAATTTTGCTTCTACCTTCTTACTAGCTATTTTCTATTTGTTTCATTGTTCTTTTTCTTTTTTTTTCTTTTGTTATTTGCAGTTTCTGGTCTTGAATTTTTTTGTTGTTGTTGTTTGTCTGTTTGTTTGTTTAAATGGTTCCAATATAATCTTCTTTATTGGCTTATTTATTTATTTTTCTTCTTTTAAATTTTGAGACAACATATTAGCTAATTTCTAATACTATGTTTATAAAATCAGTTTTCGGTTGTCAGGATTTATAGTACACAGTGATAAATAATCTGTCTAAATTCAAGTAATGTTATACAGCTTCATATGTAGTATAAGAATCTGACAGCATTATATTCTCAATTCTGTTTTCCATTTCCCTGTGTCATTTTTGTAACATATTTTAGTTTTGAACATTCTATAAAAAAACAAAATACTTTAATACAAATTTTACCTTAACGAAGAGTTACTTTTAGAGCAATGAAAAATAAGAAAAATGTACTTTATTGCATTCTGATATTCTAATTCTTTGAATGAATCAATTTTTCTGGTGATGCCAGCTGATACAAAATTTTTATTCAACACTTCGTATGGATGAGATCTCCAGGCAATTGAGTCTCTCATTTTCTGTTTGTCTGTGCAAGTCTTTACTTTTTTCTTCATTTTTGAATTTCGAGATTTTACTTGTTTATTTTCAATTTGTACATCAAATTCTGGTTTGGGATTTTGCTTTACTTTTATATATTTAAAGAGTTTACAATTTTGACTTCTTTCTTCTGTTCCTGTTGACAAGAAATATGCTCTAATTCTTATTTTTAGTCCTGTGTAGATAATGTGGCTTTTTAATCCAGCTATGTTTAAGAATTTCTCTTGTCTTTGGTATTCGGCAGTTTGAATGCCTAGATTTTGACATTTTTCTTTTGTTCTGTTTGAACATTTGTTAATTTTGGTTTTCTCTGTGACCCTTGGGCCTCTGGTATGTTGCCTGCCAATAATTTCTAAAATTCTCAGTTATTATTTTGTCCAATATTTATTCTGTGCTGTGCTCACTTTTATCTTGGAAGGATTCAATTACAAATACATTCAACTGTTTGATATTGTCTCACAGCTATTGAATTCTCTGTTATTTTTATTTCACTGTTTTTTTTTCTTTAAATTTTCATTTAGGAAATTCCTGTTTTCTTATTTTCCAGCTCACTGACTATTTCCTAGGCTGAATTAAGTCTAATTATGAACAAGTAAAATAAATTCTTCCTCTGTGAGTGTGTTTCTTAAATACATATTTCCATTTAATTCTCTCTTATGCTTTCCATTTTTGTATTGAAATTATCTCTGTGAACTTGTGTATTGTCTGCCTTTTCCATGAGAACCTTTAATCTCTTATTGGGGTAATTTTAAGCCTTTTCTGATGGTTCTAATATTTGTCATATCTCAGTCTGGTTTGGATAATTGCTTTGAACCTTCAGATTGTGTTTGTTTTCACCTTTTTAGTTATATCTCGAATGGTTTTGTTGAAAGGGGGACAAGTGTAGAATTGAAGGTGATGAGGGCTTTGTTTTGGTCTGGTTTTTAAACAAGAGGCATTGGATATGTGTATCCTTTTCTTAGGTCTTTGGTGTCTGTTTCGTGTTCAGCCTCTCGGCAGCAAGACAGGGTTTAAGGTGCTCTCCACTGAGGTCCCCATGCCTGGCTGGGAGTCTCCTTTGCTTTACTCCTCAGAGAGAATTTGTCTCCTGCAGCTCTCACGACTGCATTCTGAGGTCATTTTCACTCAGTGCTTGTTAGTATGGAGATGGAGGGAGGAATAGAGTGTGCATTTTTTAAGATCCAGTTTTAGGCAGACCTCTTACACCTGAGTCTGCAGATGTGGCCTTCACAAGGATTCCTGCGCCTTTTTCTTATGTGATGTTAAACCTTCCAGGGAGTCCTTCTCCAGGGAAGGAGCATATTTTGTTGTTGTTTCTTTTGTTCATTTCCCCAGGCTGCAATAATTTCTGCCTTCAGGATAATGGTTTTGATTTTTGTTTCTGATTTTATTTCACTCTCAAGATTAAGGCATTTATTCCACAGGGGTACTAAGGATGCAGCCTATTATACTCCTTACCCCTTCCATCTAAGGCAGAGGCTTTCTCAGGATTCTTTCCAGCTATGAACACCTGTTAGGGTTCCTGTAAAAAAAAAAAGCTTACAGAAAAAGGTGAAACCCCATGTTATGGCACTTGGGGACATTCTGACTGATATACTTGCTTTTTTAGCTAATTTCTAATGCTATGTTTATAAAATCAGTTTTTGGTTGTCAGGATTTATAGTATACAGCAATAAATAATCTGCTTTTTTTAAGTTTATCAAACATTTCTAGCTGAATCTACATGTCTGCTTATAAGACATGTAGGGATATCTGTCCCAAATAACCACATTCTCTGGTCCTTTTCCTTCCTACATTTACTGGTCTCTCTCCAGATACTGAATTTCTACTCTACAAGCTCAGTTACCTGATGGTTTCTAGGAAATTCTTAAATTTGTATCTTGTCCAGATTTTTTTTATGTTTTAAGGTTAGAAAGTATGCTCATTTTTCTTCTCTATATCTCAGAATAAAAAGCAGAAGTCTCTGAATAATTCAGTCATTTATTCATGTTTTGCTGTGAAATCATCAGGTGAAATTGATAATCAATATCTAATAAACAGGGGTTTGTATGCATCTTGTCACGTATAGGGTTTAGTATGTCATATAATTACTGCATTAGAAAGAACTCCAAAAATATTATTAGAGCATTTATAATTTCCCAGAATACTCTAGATATAGTGTTCATATATATGAAACTTATAAATGTGAGATTGCTTAACTGGTGTATCTTTCCTCTTTACATTATTTGATACAAAGATCGGATTCAAAATTGTGTTCCATCCCTATCCACAGGTAGGTCACTGGATTTGCATTTTTAGCATTAATCTTGGCAATTCTTTGTACCCGTATATATTTTTACTTCTTTTGCTCCCTGATTTTGTTTTAATCACATTCTATCGTTTTGCATGCCTTCTCATAAACTATTGGAAAATCCTTCTAGAATATCACTGGACAGAAGTAGTTCTTTAAAAACACATTTTGTGAGGAAATAGTAAAGAAAGAAGGAAGGAAAGAAGGGCAGGCATAAGATTGTATATTATACATTGTAGGAAAGAAATATAATAAATATAAGATATTTGGCTTCAGAAAAAAAGGTCAACATAAATTGTATTTTTTTAGCCAAAACTTGAAAAATTCTAAAGCACCTAGAAGGGAGAAAAAAAACAATAAAAATAACCTTTATTGGTGACAAATTTAGAAGTCAGTATTATCTTCAATAATTTAGTTAAGCTAACGGTAGGTAAGTTTCTGTCTTCTGCCAATAATAGAAAAGTACAGCATGAGGATGCTAGACTGAGAAGACGTGAAGACCCGCACTAATGCAATATTGGGGTGAACAGAAAACAGTGTTGGGAATTTGCAAAAGGGCAGACTGGTAGTCAGGTAACCATTGTTCCTCTTTAACCTGCACACGTGGTGTGACTAGGTCAAGTTACTTCATCTTTCTGAGCTTTGTTTTCTTCTTTTATGAAATGATGGATTTAGTTCTGAGTGTCATAAAGTTTTCAAAATCTACAGCTGTGACTAAAAATGAAGGTTAGGGCAGGGAGGGTCAGGCATTTAATGCCAAGCTGAGGATTTTGGTCTTGATCCTCTAGTAAGTGGAAAGTATTGATGGTGTCTGAGCAGGAGGTTATCTGAAGTATTGAAGGAAAGTGTTAGTTTGGTAGGAGAATGACTAGAGTGTGAGTGAACCGTTGCAGGGGGAGCGAGGGCCTGGACTAGAAATGAAGTGATGGAAAGGGCAGATTAGGGAGCACCACTGAATAACACTGGTCTCTGCAATTATGCTAAAGTTCATACGAGAAGAGGGGTGAAAAGCCATGATTTGGGGGAGGGCTTAGGATAGCCAGTACTTCAAATGTCCTGGGAATTTGTTTCAACACACCCTGGACACACTGTCCCTCTGTCCCTGCCTATATATGTGGCCCATATGTTTCTGTAATTAAATACCGGAAGTGTCCTAACCATATCATTGGATTACTATAAAGGAATGTTTCGTTTTACACTTTTAGAATGATCTGAGTTTTCATTGTCTGACTTTCAGTGTTGCTGAGATGTCACATGGAACAACTGGTATTTAGGAAGGAAATCGAGGCTGCTTTTCAAACTGCCCCTCCAAACTGTATTGTCTCCCTATGATAACATTCACATATGCCAAATCATACCATCCATACCCATTTCTTACTGATTGATGCAATAGCCTGGCTTATGAGTATAACCATAATCCCCAGCTCACTGGGGACAAACCTGGTTTGTATCTGCTGTTAATAATATCTGCCGTTCACTCTCAAACATTATATAGGCACCCTATTTTAAAACAGTTCAGTACTAGCTAGCTATTACTGTTCATTTTTCTCTTAACCAAATTTATGATATCCCATTACATGTACTCTGTGATGGAGAACCACTAGTCTGAGGTGTGCACAGACTATTCTCAGGATATTCTAACCTCCGTTTTTAAGGCATATTACAAATACCCTTGTCTCACTTCAAACCTGCATTTCACTCTTCCTTCCCCAACACAAGGAATCATACAACTGTAGTTTTCCCAGTTGACTGATATTAGACATGGGGTGTGGTTGGGTGTAGTTGGCTTCCCAAAGCTGTCCACATCTGTTCCCAGAACCCGTAGATACGTATGCTACATGGCAAGAGAAACTGAGGTTGCAGATGGACTTAAGGTTGCTAGTAGACTGATCTGAAAAGGGGGAGATTAGCCTGGATTAACTGAGAGGACCCACTGTAATCACAAGGGTCCTTATTTATGAAAGAGGTGGGAAAGGTCAGCATGATGCAGGATAATGAGAATCCCATCTAATGTTGACAGCTTTGAAATGGAGGAAGAGAGCAATGAGTCAAGGCATCTGGTGCTCTTGGAAAGGGCTCTAGGATTCCTCCCTAGAGCTTCCAGAAGGGAACATAGCCTTGAATATACCTTGATTGAAGCCCAGTGAAACCCATTTGGTCTCTGACTTCCAGAACTATTTGATATTAAATTTCTGTTGTTTTAGCCAATATATTTGCAGCAATTTGTTACAGTAGTGATAGGTAACTAATACATAGAGCTATGGAACACTCATCTGAATTTTTTAATAGTGCCAATGATGGTATCACTTATGTCCTTCAGTATTTATCTGTGAAGAAAATTCAAAATAAGCTTTTCTTTGACCTTAGGTCCAGGTAAAGGATTGTTTCTTTTAATGAACTAATTTGCTCTCTATTGATAGATAATAAGAGCTACATAATTGTTTTTGTCTGTTTTTCCCAGAATCTAGAAAAGCAAAAATTAGATTTTATGGTTAAGTATTAAGTCATTTATAATCTTTATTTGTAACTGTCAATTTTCTCATTTTTCATTAAGGATTAATTTTTACTCAGGGTAATGAGTATTTATATTATCACTATAAACACCTTTGAAACAATTTGTACAGTGAAAGGATAGGAATAAATTAAAATATAATTTTATTCTAACTGATTAGATATAGATAATCAATTTCTAAATGATAAAGAACCAGAAATATCAGTCTTATCCAACACAAATATTTAGAGTTGGCCATATATTTACATTAAGATAATTAAAAAATAAGAAAATAAAGAAAATATAAATGTGGTAATACATATTTTGGAAGTATAATTTGTTTATTCTTACAGAAGGGGTCAATATGTTAAATTAGGGGTCAGATAACATGAGTTCCCATAACTGTTGATTAACTTAATCAGTCACAGTTTGTTATTTTACCTCTGGGGTTTAATTAAAGTTGTATTCCGGGTAGAATGAAAATAAAAACATTTCTTGTTCAACGACTTCTCTGAATCTCTTCTAACTGTGAAATGTCACATATAATATGTAGCTGGCTACTGAAGTTTATAAGTCTTTAGAATCTTTTTTGCTCAAATCTACATTAAATTACTTTCGTGTATTGAGTTCAGTTACAGATTTTTACACCAACTCTAATATAGAGTCAACAGAATTTTTGTTTCCTTGTATTCACAGGAGAAGGTGGGTGGTCAAGAGCATTGTATAGAACACTGTAGAATTCGGAGGCCCAGTGAGGTCCAGACAGCAAGCACAGTGGAAACCAGAGGCTAGTGGAATTCCTCTAGCCTATCTGGAGTTTCGGGAAGTGAATCCTAACTGAACCGTCATGAGAGTTAGGGTCTTTTCTTGGATACATGTAGTATTAAGAAATGTGGCTCCACTGTATAAACAAGTGTGTTGTAGGGGAGGCAACATACATATCAGAACTTTGGTTTTGGAAATTTTACATTGGAGAATATTAACAAGGTAAGAACAACTAGGCTAAGACCCAAAGTTCATAAAGAAACAATCCACAAAAGGTTCTTGCACATTGTGAATGAATTTTTTTGTTATTGCTATTTTCTCAGTGTTCAGATCATACTCGTTTATTTATGCATAAAAATAAAAATACATAAATCTTCTTACTCCATTGAAACCACTGAACATGCAGGGCAATAAATGTAATTTTTTTAACTTACAATTTCTGAAAAAAGGAACAAAGTGTAAGCATAGTAACAACTTACTACTGAATCAAGCTTCAGCTTGTTAGTTTAGTTGAAATAAATCTTGTTACTTATAATTGATCTTAGAATGTATAAACTTACATCAGGCAGATTTTTTTAAAAAGCTCTGAGTAACTGATTTGTTAATATGTTAGATACTAGGAGAAAAAGTATGGCAGTTTTGTCTACAAAGAAGCATTATTGGGCATTAAATATTTTAAAGTACTCTATGTGTCTTCACATGCACTAATTCTTCCATTTATATGTGTATATATACACATGCCTACATATATGTATAATTATCTTTTTTAATTAAAAAATCCAGTGAAATTCATATATACTTACTTGCCTTAATTGTGGATGTGTCAAATCAGGGTACTTTATTTATTTACTTAGTTCTAGAACATAAAACAATTCCTTGCATATTGTAGGTGCTTAATAAATATTTTGCAAACAGATCTGAATAATTGTATTCCAGCTTCTCCATAATGTTATTGCTTTAAGTATATACAGCTGCTAATAAGTCCAACTTCACTGGAATTCTTCCCCCTCCCCCAGGAGTTTTGTCAACTATTTATTATATGACAAGATGTTTGCCAATTTCCTACCTGCTTTATTCTATTTTCAAATGCTCATAGATCTTTAAGAAACTCCATAGCTAGCTTTCAGTCTCATAGTAGGCATAAAACTATGCATTCCATAAAACTGTGCATTGCTTTAAGAGAATATGGAAAATAAATTGAAATCATACCCTATATTTCTAACAGTACACATACTAGCTAAAATAAAAAAGATGGGATTTTAGCAGGTCTGAAAATCATAAGGCTATATGAAGTAGCATGACAAATTATCAAAGTTTCAAATATGTTTTAGGTACTCATATGTAATATAACTTCAATTAAGTGATTATACTGTTTCATCCAGATTCATTACTTTACAAGTTTTCATCCAGCAACTACTTTGCATCCCTGGAGACATTTTTGAATGTCCCAAGTAGTGTTGGGGGATGCTACTGTCATTTAGTGGGACAAAGCCAATGCTGCTAAATCTCTCATGTGTGTCTAACAGCCCTCTACAACAAAGAATTATCCAGCTTGCAAGGAAATAGTACCAAGCTGGACAAACTGATATATTTGAAAAGTTTGAAAGGCAGTCTTCATATAAATTTATTATATCACTTAATTTCTTAACACAAAACTAGGTGCTGGTATTTATCCAATACTGTAATCTTGTCCCCTTTGAAGTTTCATTAATTAGTTTCAAACTTACAAATCAATGAGTCACTTGATATCATAATGGCTACTTTTTGGTATTTTCTAAGTGACTTTTTGCACTATTAGCAAGTGTGGGATATATTCTCACCTTCATTTACATTTATGGGGGAGCCATTTATGATTCTTTTACATTATATATTATACTCCATGGGCCAGAGAGAGCTCTTGTTAATCCCAAAGCATGAAAAACAGAGTTATTTAGACAGTAACATTGAATTCATGTCTTCTCATTGTATGATATTTCTTATGAATAAATGAAGTTCAGTTCTATAATCTCATAATTAAATTTATATTAGTCCTCCATTATAATGTCTCTTGATGTCTAAAGGAATTATTAATCACAGTAAATCTATTAATGAAAAGAAAACTAGAAAATTATCCATTCATCTGTCTATCAGGCCATCTTTGGCTTGCTTTGGCTTGTCTTTGCAATGTGTTGTCATTTTTTTTCTGATCAGCTCTACCATCTGAAAGTATTTCGTGGCATTTTTCATGTATGTAATATAATACACTTTGAAGGGGACTGAAATATTATATGCTTCTCCACTTAAGAAGATGAGAGGTAGAATGAAAAGTCCATGTCTTTGTCTAAATCATTTTGTTGTGGGTGTTAATTTGCCAAGGTATTTCTCAATTACTGCTTGAACCTAAGCATTGTATTCTCTTATTGGATAAGTATTAATGAAGAGGTTTAAAGAAAATATGTCACTAGTAAATGTTTACTGAGTGTTTCATGTTTGATCTTTTTGGTACAATCTTTCTCGTGAAGCTGGAATCTATTTTCAATGACTGCATATGAATGCAGCACACGTTCTGCGGCCTAACAGATGCCATCTGTAAAAGCATTTACTTTAAATTAGTGGAATAAGTAATCAAAAGGGCTTTGTACTTAATGCAAAACTTTTGGTGACTATTAAATGCTCATTAGAGGGTGTTTTTGCTGTATGACTGTCAAAATCAGCAGGACGTTTATGTTAGATTTCCTGAGTGGGTCAAGATTGAATATGATTTTACAACCTAAATAACATAAATGAATGCAGGTTATTTCAGCATCTCCAGATGTTTTTTAAACTCTTTGCCCCTAAACCCAAAACTTAGTGGCATTTCAAATTCTGCAATGGTATTTTAATGAAGATTTTAAAAATTAAATATTTGTCAACTTCAGATAAATAGGCTATTTTTTTCATACTCCTAACATTTATAAATTAAAAAAAGAGACTATCAATATTGCTAAATATACTCCAACCCATCTTTTATGGAACTATATCCCCCAAAGAATTAGATAATATTAAATCAACTTAACTATGCATTTATTACAATAGCTAATTATTCGAAAATTTTTAACTATCTTATGATGGCTTATTTGGTAGATTGTGTATGTGTTGCCATTTGATTGAATCTCTGGAAATATGTTTTTACTATCACTTTGTTTTTAATTAAGCATTCAATAGCTATCTTGCTTAATCTAGTGAGATGAATCTGTTATTCTCAGTATTGTTATTTGTGTAGTTCCATGCCCATGAGTTGTACTGTATAATGAGAATAAATGTTTAACACCAATCAAGGTTTTTAAACTGAAAAAACTAAATCTTTGATCTATTAACTAAAATCTATAAATGACCTAATTATAAGTTTTAAGACCCCTCCTGCATTATAGAAGTGGAAAGAAGATATCCAAGAATCCATAAGGTTACACTGTATTTCAGGCAGGGTTGCACTTGAAGTAGTTAGACTAGCACTGATGGGTAAGTACAGAAAAGCAAAGTTCAACTGGGTTAATAAAAGCTGGACAGCATAGAAAAAATAATAATATGAGATCTCTATAATGTCACCTTCTTCCATTGTTTTTTAAATTGCAAAATCCTCTATTCTACTTTTGAAAGTATTTCTCATGAGGCTTAGTTGTTTCACTTCCTATGATGTCCAAAATGAGAGCTATTTTTCTGATTTATAAAACTTTAATCAGTCATCATCTTTGTCTCTGGTGGCTCACATATACAATAGTCTCACAAAGAAGAGGGGCCAATCATCTAATTATGTTCCTCTTGCAAAAGTCTGTTTTCTCTAGGTCAGTATGAATAGCTTCTTGCTGCTGTATGTCATTGACTTTTCTAACATGGATTCATAACATAAAAATGTTTCAATCCTCATCTGAACTAGATTTGTATATAAGTAGCTTTTAGGAAAGCAAAACTTTTTTTGGAGGGGGTTATAGAAACTGCAATGAGTTTCTATGCCTGTGTGAGCTAGAGGGGTTGATTACATCCAAATAAGACATGGAAAATGGAGATAAACCCTAAGACTGAAATGTGTCCTGATTCTACTAATGGCTGTCATCTGCCAGAAATGGAATTAGGTGCATCATCATACAATTATTTATTAATTATTAATTTATTTCAAATGTCCATTCAATAGCAGCTTCATCGTTTGGATACAACACTTCAAAAAATGTACTCTTCATCTTAAGTCCCTCATTGTATTGGGAAAGGTATTTGAGTAAGCACAGTTCCAGGGCAGTGATAGAATTAATTGAGTGTACTGATTGATACATGTGAGAGTAGAATGCCACCACAAAAATTAGGTGCTTATAAAATACAATCAGATAAGTAGCCTAAAAAGAGGCAGCAGAGGAACTATTTCTTGAAGAAATATGAGTAATAAAGCAAATTGTAGGTCAAGAGGTAGAAGGTGAAATATTTTCTTTGTAGCAAAAGGAGAATTATGCTTCAAGATATGGAGATGAGATTATCTACTTATGTCTCTAATACTCAAATGAAAAGATCACTTTATATAACTGCCTTTCTATATGGTAGACAAAGTAGACAATCTGATAAATTTCAGCCATCTTAATCCCTGGGGTAATTAGTACAGCAGAAACTCAATCGCATTATGGCCAACTCACATGATGTAACCTGTTGTAGAATATCTCCACAAAACTTTCTCAATCAGTTCATATTTAAGTGAAGAAAACAATCACATTAAAAAGAAAGAGAAAGAGGAGGGTGTGGAGAGGAAAAAAAAAGAGTCCACAAAGTAGCAGCAGCTTTGGTGCTTGATACTCTAAGAAACAGCCAACACCTTGAGAAATGAGCACATAAGAAAAAAATTAGATTAGAATACTATTTCACATATTTCAGTCATGATGGAATTGTGTTTTAGGGACTCGTTATCTAAGGAGATTAGCATTATCAAAAGGTAGTTAAAAATGAGTTCCTTGAAACATTTATCAAACTAAATAGTGAAAAAATATATGAAATAAGGTAAATTCTTTCAGTGGACAAAGAACAAAAGAGAGGAACTCCCATATCTGTATTTTTAACAATTTAGAAATAAGATAGGACTTTAATATTTACACTTTCTTTATCCTTTCTCCACATAGAGGAAGAAGTATTTTGAAAAATTTAGTTACTGTTACCAAATCCTAGTAGAAAGATAAGTTTTGATTGCTTTGTCTTCACAAGTAATTCTACATTTTGATAAAGCTTGGAGGACCAGATTCTATGAATATGACATCAGGGACATCTCATTTTTCGTTAGAGCTTAGTTAACAATCCCATTTCCTTTATTGAATCATTTAAAACAAATGTAAATATTTTAACATAACAAGAGTTGTGTTAGCAAATATTTCCAAGATTTTTCTTATTGGAAGGAAATAAGCTGAATCATATTTTCCAAGTGTATAGCAAAGAAATTTAGCTGTAGAATTTCTTACATAATGGCACAGTCCTGATTGTCAGGTGATAGAGCAGTGTCCTACAAAGTGTGAGATGACTCCTTTGACTGTCAATTCCTCTTTCAAACAAACACTGGGACAAGCACTGTGACCCTCCGCCTCTTGTCCTAAACTGGCAGACAGCTTTCTCGAGCAGTACTGGGTCTTATGACCCTAAAGTCTGCCCCAGCTCCTCCTGCTCTCACATCCACATGGGTGTGCAGGAAGCTCAGAGACCTCAGTCCCTTCACAGTAACAAAAAGACATCAGAACAATTGTATTTCTGTACAATTTCAATCTCATGAAAACTTATCTGCATGGGTCTCAGTGTTAATTTCTTGATTTCTTCTTGTTCTTGAAGAAGTACCCTTCCTATTCAGGCCTTCTATTTTTCCTCTGTGATCTGCATCCTATATTCTCCTGAGAACTTTGACATTTTGCTCCCACATTCTGTCATATCTGAATATTAAATCTCTCTTTGTCTATGTCATTGGTTTCTCGCCCTCAGTAAGTAAAGGTACTCATGTCTCTACCATTTCAGCACTTGCAATGCTCTATGGAGGAAAAATAAATGTACTTGCATGTCAAGTGAAAATAAATGTCAATGTTCTAACACCTTGGACAAGATCCCTTGTTGGGAGACTGTTGTTGTGTAGGACTAAATTTTTTGTTATCACCTAGAAGTACCAGGCACCATGCTGGATTCCTCATAAATAATCTAATCTGAGACTTACAATAATGTTGTGGAAGCCTCTTTCTGCCATTAAGAAAACTGAGGCCTAAAGAGATTTTGTAAAATATTTAAGATCAGACGACTATCAAATGAATTGAAAAGATTTTTGTCCAGTTGTTGGACAGTTACTTTGTTCCCAAAGTAGAAAACAGCCCCAATATTATTTATATGTCTTCATGCACTATTTTCTTCTCTTTCATCTCTTGTTAACCCAGAAGCGGTAAAATATTATTAAATTTTTACACTTGAATAGACTTTAAAAAATATTCCCTGTAATAAATGGGAAATACACAAAAAGCACTTGTGCTTCATCTCAAATTCTCATGGTTGTCTTGGGAAAATAGCACGTTCTCTAGTTACAAGCTGAACCTGCAGTTTTAATCACAGAGCACCATGTTTACTTGAAAGAGTGCTTAACAGATAAATGATCTTTATCAGGAATCGAGTATATGTCAGACATATTTTCAAATTGAGTGAAATGAGCATGTCACTTCAAGGATAACTATTGAGAGTATCAATTGTCAATTATAAAATTTTTGTTACCAATCAAAATTAGAATTAAAAAATTGTATTGGCTAACATGAGCTTGCCAGTTACCCAAAACTTAAAGAATGTTTAGTTAAGATTGTTGACATTAACATGTGATCTTTTTTTTTCTATTGTATAAGGACATGTATCAACATTTGGAATATTAGTCCTAAGTGAGTAAACCAATATTTTCAAAAGAAATAGTGCACGTTGCTACAAAATTATGCATGGGTAAAGGATCCATTTAAAGTGAAAGCTGGGTATTAATGGACCAGTGGATTTAATACAAAGAGGTATAAAAAATTTGTAAAGTTTCTAATTCTACATCGCAACAAGCTTAAGATATTACCACTTAATGAGTTTGGGTGTAGCATCCAAGAAGAATATCTTTAATTATCTGAAAAGACAAGTAAACATTCCTCTCTTCCAACTATGTATCTCTGTGAGGCCATATTTCCTTAATCTACTCTACTCAGAACAACATATTGAAGCAGATTGAAAGCAGAAATCGATATGAGAATGCAGCTGCCTTTTATTAAGCAAGACATTAAAGAGATCTGCAAAAATGTAAAACAATGTCACTCTTCTAAGTGATTTCTTTTTGAAAACACAGTTACTTTAAAATATATTATTATGTTAATATATAATGAAGATGCTACTCTTTTAAGTAAATTACTATTTAAAAACTTTACTGTTTTAAATTATTAAACATGTATATTGATTATATAACCCATAAAAACTAAAGCTCTTTGTAGTCTTCAATAATTTTAAGAATGTAAAGAGGTACTGGCTTCAAAATTTTGAGAATCCCTGTGTATTGCTTTTCGAGGATGACCATGAAAAATCACTATAAACTGGATGGCTTACAACCAAAATTTATTCTCTCATGATTCTAGAGGTGAGAAGTCTGAATTTCAGAGGCACTCTTTGAAGTCTTCAGGGGAGAATCTGCCCCGTGTCTTTGTCTTAGCTTCTGCTGTTGCCAGCAATCATTACCATTCTTTGGCTGCAGTTTCTTGCTTTTTTTTTTTTTTTTTTTTTTCAGATGAAGTCTTGCTGTGTTGTCAGTCTAGAGTCCAATGGCACGATGGCTCACTACAACCTCTGCCTCCCGAGTTCAAGCGATTCTCCTGCCTCAGCCTCCTGAGTAGCTGAGACTACACACGTGCACCACCATGCCCAGCTAATTTTTGTATTTTTAGTAGAGGCGGGGTTTCATGATGTTGGCCAGGATGATCTTGATCTCTTGACCTCATGATCTGCCTGCTTCGGTCTCCCAAAGTGCTCGGATTACAGACGTGAGCCACTGCGCCTGGACTGCAGTTTCTTAAATTCAGTCTCTGATATCAGTCTTCTGTGTGTCTGTGCAGTCACATGGCATTCTTTCTCTCTCTCTCTCTCTCTGCATGTGTGTGTGTGTGTGTGTGTGTGTGTGTGTCACTGTCTCTTCTTTCAGAGACATCAGTCATATTGAGTGAATGGCCCATCCTACTCCAGTATGACTTCATCTTAATTACATCTGCAAAGACTCTATTATCAGATAAGATCACATTCATAGATACTAGGAATTAGGACTTCAACACATCTTTTGCAGAGAAAATGTTCAACCCATAAATGTTATGTTTTATAGAAAGCCCACTTAAATTGGGACAGATTGACTTCAAATCCTTTTTAGCTTTACTTTTGTCGATATTTGCTTGTAAACAACTACTTTGGGGATTATTTTGACTTTTTATTTTCTACATATTTTCAGTGCTTAGCACATAGGTGGCACATAATAGATGATTGCTCACTGAATGGACTAATGAATCAATTGATTAATGATACATTGTAAGAGATCCTAGAGGTGCCTTGGTTATTGCATTGTTCAGGATCACCTGAGACCTAATTTAAGATTTTTTTTTCATTCATTCTCTGAAATAGTTCCCTATTTGATTTCCTTTTGGTGAGGCAGTGTGATAAATAGGATGAGCATAGAATTTCGAGATAGCTTTACCTGGTTTATAATAGGAAGTCTACCATTCACTTAGATGTACAATTTTGAACCTATTATTCAATCCTTAGCCTGCTTCCTACTTTGTAAAAAATACAGGTAAAATGCCTGCCTAGAGAAGTTTTGTAAGTATAAAATTAAATTTTATACGCAAATATGTGTATTTGCGTATATACACAGTATATACATAAAAAGTCTAATGCAGAGTTTTGAATTTGGTTGCTTTTAAGAATCTACTATGAACTCTGTAAGTCTGGGCAGGAGCCCAGGAATCCAGATTTTTAAAAGGTCCTCTCATGATGATGGTGTGCCGATAGTTTTGAGAACCACTGGTGCCATGCATCAGCAACGCAAAGAATGTAAGTCTGGTTACAAACGCCTGTGGAATAGATGCCACTTCATTAACCTTTCTTTGGGTATCAGAAACGTTAGGGTAAATCTTAGGTGGGTGAACCCAATTCAGAGTCAAATTATACACAGCAATATGTAAAAGATTTCTTGATAAGAGACGATTGTTGATGTTGATGGTGGTGGTTTAGTTTCTGAAAAAGAAATCTGCTAAAAGTGATCAGACCTATGCCCTGTTCTTCCCAGTGCAGGGCGGCTTTTTGACCGGAACATGGACTGAAAGTGTATCTCATGTTCTAGAGGCCATGGCCACTAGCTGCCTGCAAGATCACCAAACACCTCCTTGGTTGGGATAGCACTCTTCCCATGACCAGAACTTGGGAATATTGCGTAGGCTGTAAAACTACCTTGCTCAGTGCTTGGCATACATTAGGTGCTTAACAATGATCAAAATCCCTTCATAATTGTCTTGTTGGTATGAAAATACAACTTTAAAAATGAAAAAGTAAAATAAACCTCTGCTTTAGATCATGGCATGCTGAAACATCCAGTAAGGAATTTTCTCTCTCTCTCTCTCTTTTTTTTTCCTGAAGCTCCCGGGCTTTCAGTAGAGAACAATGTGTCAGCAGTATTTCCTACTTTTCTAAGGTAGTGAGAAGAATGCTGAAGCTATGTACTTAAAGCCAATTATTAGTCACTTAAATGGCATTCCAAGAGAACAGAGGATCTAAACTCAGTGCTTATGTTTTAAAAACAATGAAGCAAAGCTATGATGTTGGCACACTTTGCAGCACTTTGTTATCTATTTGTCTACACATTTCAGGAAAATGTTTCTGGTTTGAAAGTTCAAAACAAGCTACAACTTCAAACGGCAGCTGCAAGGTTCTTTATTCTTTTGTTTTAATGGTAGCATAATGACAGAACATCTGGGTGCATGCGGTACAGTGACATCCTTCGGCCCTCTCTCACAGACACTTGTGCCTGGTATTCTTAAATAAAACATAAAATATTGGTATGGTTTTCTCTCTGGCAGGATCTGTTTGAGATATTTCTGTAAGACGTAATCAAATTTTAAAGGCAGTAGGAGCCCTAAAGAAGGAAGACCCATTCACGTTCTCTCATCACAGCCGAGGGAGTAACGGCATTTGATGACTTGGGAAGGTCTGCTTAGTTTTAGTGCTTGTCTGAAACTCGCTGTCGTGACTGCTTAGCTGCCTGGTCTTTTTAAGGTTGCCTGAAAGGGTTCTCTCATAAACTTATTTATCTTATTTATTGGATGCACCCACATCACATAATAGTCTCTGGGTACATTTACAAGGATAATAAAAGAGGCTATACAATTCTCTCTTGGCAATTGGATAGAGTACCTAGAGTTCAAAGGAGATACAAGTGTATGTAATTCAGCTACTGCACTTTTCTTTAAATTTTTTAACATCTTCTACTTAGATTTTTTTAGGGCTATCATTCAATAAAAGTACAAAGGAAGAGTGTATACTTTCAACTGAGACATTAAAGAAAACAAAATTACAGAAAGCCTTTCGCAGTTTTCTTCTAGTCCGTCCACACTAAGGGGCAATTCCTTTAGGGCGAGCACTGTGTTGGAGGCTCTGTTCACAGTCAGAACAGCGCATCCCATGTGAAGGAGAGGCTTTGATTCCACATGATTCCTGGATTTCACATCCGATTAATGAGGATGCCAGGCATTGTGCAAATCTGCAGTCGCTGCATCGTGCTGTGTCTGAGACTTTTCTACAGAATTTTAAGTGGGAAGTAGGTTAGGTGGCAACTTCGAATAAGAAAAATATGAAGTGATAAATGTGCATGTACGTGTTTGGTGGGGGTAGATAAGCTCACATGCATACATGTGTTTAACGTGCATATCGGGAGCTAAACAATTGAAGGACACATGTCCAAGTTAAAAAAAACAGGTTTCACCCAAAAAATAGTTATTATTTCCTACAATTTCTTACATATATACCTGATGTTGTCAAATGTAACCAAGCTAAAAACATGGTCATCTCGTCACTAGAGCTCAGAATTTCCAATTATTCATGGTTTTATTTTCATCTAAGTGGTCAGCCATAGCATATGCAAATTTATGTCAAATGTAGGTGAAACAAATAACAATAACTGGTTGATGATCAAGACAAATTACATGTTTATATACACATATACCCATATCTATATAGACATATATGCAATCATTTTACTATAGCACCTCATAAAAGGGCACAGAATTTCATATCAGAATCCATGCAGCATTCTCATTTATCTGCTTCTGACTCCACTGTTCCTATTGCAAACCAATAGTAAAAATATTTTTTTCTATTTTATGTTCTACTTAATTATTCATATTGCTCAATAAATATTTACCTCATTAAAAAAAAATTGCATGCCTAAACATGTCAGCAACTAGGGGTTAAATAGATTTTGTGCCTAACTTCATAAACCAATAACTACTTAAATGGAATTCTATCAGAAAAATCCCAAAGACATTTTCTTTAAAATTTTGCTTGAGTTTATTGTTATATGAGAGAATCTATTGTAGGTCTTTTGGGGATAAAAAGATTAATCTTACCAAATAAGACTTTATATTGTAGTTGGAGAGGTAAGACCAGTATAAAAGTAAATATAAGGAAAACTAAGGAAAAAATACTAAAATGACAATAGAAGTATACTTATTTTTTAAAAGTAATTTCAAAAGAAGACATTATTTCAGATGATTCAATTACTGTCAATAAATCTTTCTTGAATGTTAGGATAGATTATAAATTTTGCTAGGTATGAGGACTAAAAAGATGGATATGGAAGGTGAATTTGCCCTCCAGGTGAATACTGCATTGTGGCGAAGGTAATTGTTAATCAGAGTATTGAAGAAAGAGAGGAATGCAGAAAAGTGAGGATTGAGAAAGTTATTTTTTCTGTTTCTGCCTGAGAATATTCTGGAATTGAGAACTCCATGCAATGATGAGCGCATCAACTAGGGCTGACTGAATATTCAAAGTGTGCTTGAAGAG
>PVKP010033149.1:0-25269 GCA_004027715.1 Plecturocebus donacophilus | reverse complement strand
ACACACACACACACACACACACACACACACACACAAAGAAAAGCCCTGTTTTTATAACTTTCTTTTTCTTTTCTTTTCTTTTTTTTTTTTTTAAGACAGAGTCTTGCTCTGTCACCCAGGCTGGAGTTCAGTGGCACAATCTTGGCTCACTGAAACCTCCACCTAACAGGTTAAAGCAATTCTCCTGCTTCAGCCTCTAGAGTACTTGGATTATAGGTGTACGCCACTATGCCTGGTTAATTTTTGTATTTTTAGTAGAGACAGTTTCACTATGTTGGCCAGGCTGTTCTTGAACTCCTGACCTAAAGTGATCTGCCTGCCTCGGCCTCCCAAAGTGCTGCAAGTACAGGGATGAGCCACCATGCTCAGCCAATAAGAACATTATTTCAAACCAGAAATAATCAGTAGTATCCTGAATTCTACCTTGGAAGTTTCCACAAATAAACCTCTGTATATAACTATTGCAAGATTAGTAAATAAGTAATTTAAAAATATAGATACAGCATTATCTTTCTACAGAGGTACTTCAAGGGAAAAAAGAGAAAAGAATGAAGAGAAACAAACCTTAGAAAATGTAGCTACAGAGCAGATGAAAATCATGATAAATATTTTCATGAATCTAAAACATTTTAAAATAAAGATCTAAAGTATAGATACAAGCACACAGGGAATATATTATGGGATAATGGGAGCACATGAAAAATAAGCTTTCAAAGTACAAGGGGGGAAAAGTAAAATAAACATATATATCATCAAAAATGAAAATTAAATTACAACCAGCAAAAGAGAAAATATTTATTAAGAACTCAGAAAGGGACAAGAAGTACAGCGTTGAGAAATGATGGCAAAATCAAACAAAAACCATCATTGAAAAATTCTTATTATTTCTTCTAAAAAACATGGGATACATTTGCAGAACATGCAGGTTTTTTACATAGGTATACATGTGCCATGGTGGTTCGCTGCACCTGTTGACTGGCCTTTTATATTCCCTACCCTTATTCCCCACCCTCCAACAGGCCCTGGTGTGTGTTGTCCCCTTCTGTCCATGTGTTCTCACTGTTCAACTCTCACTTATGAGTGAGAACATGCAGTATTTCGTTTTCTGTTTCTGTGTTAATTTCCTGAGGATGATGACTTCCAGCTTCATCCATGTCCCTGCAAAGAACATGATCTCATTCCTCTTTATAGCTGCATAATATTCCATAGTGTATATATACCACATTTTCTTTAACTAGTCTATCATTGATGAGCATTTAGGTTGGTTCCATATCTTTGCCATTGTAAATAGTGCTGCAATAAATACACATGTGCATGTATCTTTATAGTAGAATGATTTGTATTCCTTCAAGTATATATGCAGTAATGGGATTGTTGTATTAAATGGTATTTCTGGTACTAGATCCTTAAGGAATCACCATACTGTCTTCCACAATGGTTAAACTAATTTACATTCCCACCAACAGTGCAAAAGCATTCCTATTTCTCCACAGCCTCACCAGCATCTACTGTTTCTTGATTTTTTAATAGTCACCATTCTGTCTGGTATGAGATAGTATCTCATTGTGGTTTTGATTTGTATTTCTCTAATGATCAGTGATGTGGAGCTTTTTTTCATGTTTGTTGGCCATGTAAATGTCTTATTTTGAGAACTATCTGTTCGTATCCTTTGCCTGCTTTTTGAGGTGTTTTTCATCTCTTGTAAATTTCTTCAAGTTTCTTGTAGACTCTGGATATTAGACCTTTCTCAGATGGGTGGATTGCAGATTGTCTCCCATTCTGTAGGTTATCTGTTGACTCTGATAGTTTCTTCCGCTGTGCAGAAGCTGTTCAGACCCCATTTGTCAACTCTGGCTTTTGTTGCAGTTGCTTTTGGTGTTTTTGTCATGAAGTCTTTGCCCATGCCAATGTCCTGAATGGTATTGCCCAGGTTTGCTTCTAGGGTTTTTAGGGTTTCAAGTTTTACCCTCATTCCCCACCCTCCAACTCCAAATTAAGTCTTTAAGACTCCAATTAATTTAAGACTCCAATTAATCCAATTAATTTAATTTAAGACTCCAAATTAAGTCTTTAATTCATCTAGAGTTAATTTTTGTATCAGGCATAAGGAAGGCATCTAGTTTCAGTTTTCTGCACATGGCTACCTGGTTTTCCCAGCACCATTTACTGAACACGAGATCCTTTCCCCATTGCTTGTTTTTGGCAGATTTGTCAAAAATCGTATGATTGTAGGTATGTAGTGTTATTTCTGAGGTTTCTGTTCTGTGTCATTGGTCTATATGTCTGCTTTGGTACCAGTATCATGTTGTTTTGGTTACTGTAGCCTTGTAGTATAATTTCAAGCCAGGTAGCATAATGCCTCCAGCTTTGTTATTTCTGCTTAGGACTGTCTTAGTTATATGGGGTCTTCTTTAATTCCATATGTAATTTAAAATAGTTTTTTTTCCTATTTCTGTGAAGAATGTCAATGGTAGTTTGATGGGAATAGCACTGAATCTATAAATTACTTTGGCAGTATGGCCATTTTCACAATGTTTATTCTTTCTATCCATGAGGATGGAATGTTTTTCCATTTGTTTGTGTCCCTTCTTATTTCCTTGAGCAGTGGTTTGTAGTTCTCCCTGAAGAGGTCCTTCACATTTCCTGTTAGCTGTATTTCTAAGTATTATATTCTCTTTGTAGCATTTGTGAATGGGAGTTCATTCACGATTTGGCTCTCTGTGTGTCTATCGTTGGTGTAAAGAAATGCTTGTAATTTTTGCACATTGATTTTGTATCCTGAGACTTTGCTGAAGTTGCTTATCAGTTTAAAGAGTTTTGGGGCATGACGTAATGGGGTTTTCCAAATATAGAATCATGCCATCTGCAGAGACAATTTGACTTCCTCTCCAACTATTTGAATATCCTTTATTTCCTTCTCTTGCCTGATTGTCCTATCCAGAATTTCCAATACTATGTTGAATAGAAGTAATGTGAGAGGGCATCCTTGTCTTGTACCAGTTTTCAAAGGGAATGCTTCCAGCTTTTGCCCATTCAATATGATATTGGCTGTGGGTTTGTCATAAATAGCTCTTATTTTGAAATATGTTCCTTCAATATCTAGTTTATTAAGAGTTTTTAACATGAAGCAATGTTGAATTGTATCAAAGGCCTTTTCTACATCTATTGAGATAATCATGTGATTTTTGTCTTTGGTTCTGTTTAATATGATGAATTATGTTTATTTATTTGCGTAAGTTGAATCAGCCTTGCATCACAGAGATGACTGACCTGATGGTGGTGGATACATTTTTTGATTTGCTGCTAGATTTGGTTTACCTGTATTTTATTGAGGATTTTTACATCGATATTCATTAGAGATATTGGCTTGAAGTTTTTTTGTTGTTGTTGGGTCTCTTTCTGGTTTGGGTATCAGAATAATGCTGGCTTCATGAAATGAGTTAGGGAGGAGTCCCTCTTTTTCAATTGTTTGGAATAGTTTCAGAAGAAATGGTACCAGCTCCTCTTTGTGTTTCTGGTAGAATTCAGTTGTGAGTCTGTCTGCTCCTGGCCTTTTGTTTGTTTGTTTGTTTGTTTGTTAGGTTGGTAGGCTATCAATTACTGCCTCAATTTCAGAACTTGTTATTGGTCTACTCAGCGATTCATCATCATCCTGGTTTAGACTTGAGAGGGTGCCTGTGTCCAGGAGTTTATCCATTTCTTCTAGGTTTTCTGCTTTATTTGCATAGAGGTGTTTATAGTATTCTCTGACAGTAGCTTGTATTTCTGTAGGGTCAGTGGTGATATTTCCTTATCATTTTTGTTGGGTCTATCTGATTCTTCTCTTTTTTTCTATAATAGTTTAGCTAGTGGTCTATTTTGTTAATTTTTTAAAAAAAAAAACAGCTTCTGGATTTCTCATTTTTTTGGAGGGCTTTTCATGTCTCTATCTAGTTCAATTCTTTTCTGATATTAGTTATTTATTTTCTTCTGCTAGCGTTTGAATTAGTTTGTTCTTGATGCTCTAACTCTTTTAATTGTGATGCTAGAGTGTCAATTTGAGATCTTTCAAGCTTTCTGAGGTGAGCATTTAGTCCTATAAATTTCCTTCTTAACACTGCTTTAGTTGTGTCCCAGAGATTCTGATACATTGTGTCTCCATGTTCTCATTGGTTTCAAAAAACTTATTGATTTCTGCCTTAATATCATTGTTTATACCCAGGAGTCATTAGGGAGTAGGTTGTTCAATTTCCATGCAATAGTGTGTTTTTGAGTGAGCTTCTTAATCCTGAGTTCTAATTTGATTGCACTGTGTTCTGAGAGACTGTTATGATTTCATTTCTTCTGCATTTGCTGAGGAGTGTTTCACTACCAATTATGTGGTCAATTTTAGAATCAGTACCATAGCACTGAGAAGAATGTATATTCTGTTGATTTGGGTTGGAGAGTTCTGTATATGTCTATTGGGCCCACCTGATCCAGAGATGAGTTCAAGTCCTAAATATCCTTAATTTTCTCTCTCATTGTTCTGTCTACTACTGACAGTGGTATGTTAAAGTTTCCCACTATTATTGTGTAGGAGTCGAAGTCTCTGTATGTCTTTACAAACTTGTTTTATGAATCTGGGTGTGCCTGTATTAGCTGCATATATATTTAGAATAATTAGGTCTTCTTGTTGAATTGTTTCCTTTACCATAATGCCATGCTCTTTTTTGTTTTTAATCTTTGTTGATTTTAAAGTCCGTTTTGTCAGAGACTTGGATTGCAACTGCTGTTTTTTTTTTTTTTTGCTTTCCACTTGCTTGGGAAATTTTCCTCCATCCCTTTATTTTGAGCCTATGTCTGTCTTTGCACATTAGATGGGTCTCCTGAATACAGCACAGCAATGGGTCTTGACTCATTTTCCAATTTGCCAGTTTTTATCTTTTAATTAGGGCATTTAGCCCATTTACATTTAAGGTTAGTATTTCTATGTGTGAATTTGATCCTGTCATCTTGATGCTATCTGGTTATTTTGCACACTAGTTGATGCAGTTTTTTCATAGTGTCATTGGTTGTTATATTTAGGTGTGTTTTGCAGTGGCTGTTACCAGGCGCTGTCCCACCCCCCCAGATTTAGTGCTTCTCTCTGGAGCTCTTGCAAGGCAGGCCTGGTGGTAATGAAATCCCTCAGCATTTTTTTTTTTCTGGAAAATATTTTATTTCTCCTTCACTTATGAAGCTTAGCTTGGCTGGATATGAAATGCTTGGTTGATAATTCTTTTAAGAATGTTGAATTTGCCTGCCAATCTCTTCTGGCTTGTAGGGTTTCTGTTGAGAGGTCCACTTCTAATCTTATGGGCTTCTCTTTGTAGGTGACCTGGCCTTTCTCTCTGGCTGTCCTTAACAATTTTTCCTTTATTTCGAGCTTGGAGAATTTGATAATTGTGTGTCTTGCGGTTGATCTTCTCATGGAGTATCTTAGTGGTTTTCTCTGTATTTCTTGAATTTGCATGTTGGCCTGTCTTGCTAGGTTGGGGAAGTTCTCCTGGATAATATCCTGAAGTGTGTTTTCCAGTTTGTCTCTATTCTCTCCATCCCCTTTATCACCTTATGGTACTCTGAGCAATCGTAGGTTCGGTCTTTTTATGAAGCTCCATTGTTTTTTATTTTTTTATTTTTTTTGAGGCTTTGTTCATTTCCTTTCATTCTTTTCACTCTATTCTTGTCTGCATGCCTCATTTCAGCAAGGTGGTCTCAAACTCTGATATTCTTTCTTCTGCTTGGTCAAATTGGCTATTGATACCTGTATATGCTTCACAAAGTTCTCCTGCTGGGTTTTTCAGCTCCATTGGGTCATTTATTTTCCTTTCTAAGCTGATTATTCTAGTTAACAGCTCCTCTAACCTTTTATGAAGGTTCTTAGCTTCTTTTCATTGAGTTAGAACATGCTCCTTTAGTACAGTGTAGTTTTTTATTAACCATTTTCTGAAGCCTACTACTGTCAATTCATCCATTTGATTCTCTGTCCAGTTCTGTTCCCTTGGTGGAGAAACACTGAGATTATCTGGAGAAGAGGCACCCTGGCCTTTTGGGTTTTTAGCATTTTTTATTGATTATACCAAGAGTTGAAAAGGGTGTGGAGTGATGGGAACTTTTGTTTTCATAGTGAGAAGAGAAATTGATACAAACACTCAGAAAATAATTTGACATCATCTTATAAGCTAAAGTTGAGCATAATGTTTCTATGAGTCACTAATATCATTTTAAACTATATACCTTAGACTCTTTTACATAGGTGCATATGGAGACATGTAAAAGAAAGTTTTTTGCAATATTATTTGTAGTATCAGATAAATTAGAAATAATCCAAATGTCCATCACAAGTAAAATGGATGGACATTTGGATAATATTTGTATTGTCACAAATGAAACAGTAAATAGCAAGAAAGTTATTTAAAAAAAATATATATCTTTACACTCACCAGAATAAATACAAAAAAAAACAAACTTTCAATAAAATGAATTTCTAAAAACCCATAGAATACATACTATTTATATGTTGATGAAAGCAGACCCTACTAAAACATTATTTGGGAATTCACATTAATTTTCTGGAAAACAGTAAGAAAGATTAATGAAATGGTGAACATAAACTTCAATACACTAGTTTCCCTACCTGGAAAGAGGAAAAGAGAAAAAAAAAGTGTTTATGAAAAGACATACAAGAGGCTTCAAAAGCACCAATATTTTTTTATTTTTTAAGTTCATAGGTGGGATATATATATATTCTTTTATATACTTTAATTTAAAAATACATGCTTTAAATTATGCTAATCTCAAAGCAACAAACTCATTTAAAAAGACAATGAAAGAAAAGACCCCATTTATAGTAGACAAAAAATAAAGAAGGAAATAAAAAGTGAAGAAGAAAATGAGAAAAAAAAAAGAAGGGAAGAATGAGAGAGGGAGGGAGGAGGAAGAAAGAGAGGTAAAAAAGAAAGAAGGAAGGAAGACTTTTGGAGAAAGGTAAGAAGGGAGATGAGAGAGATGGGGAGAAACAGAAAAAAAAAGAAGAAAGGATGGACAGACGGAAGGAAGGGAGATCTAAAAATAAACTTTAAAATATATGCAATATTTCTATGAAGAAAATTGCAAACATTACTGAAGAACACAAAGACTGGAAATAGAAAGACCCTATTTTAGGGGGAAAAATGTGTCGATTCTTTTCTAAATGACTTTATTTATTGAATAAAATGCCAGTTAAAACTTCAATAGGATTATTTTCAACATTGACATGCTGATTCTAAAATTAAAGTAGAAAAGTTAGCATGCAAGAATAATGGAAACTCTAACTGAAAAGAATAATGACAGAGGACTAGCCCTATCAGACATCAATATGCCTTTAGTAATTAAAATCACATGGAATAAATAGATAGATAAATAGAACAAAGTACCATCCAGACATAATCCCCTAAAATGCAGTATTTTAGAAAGTGAATCATTGACCTTAACTAACAGTGATGAAAATATGGAATGTTCCTTAAATGATGTTAGGACATCTGGTGACCCATCTGGAATTTTTAGAATAATTTTACTCCCATTTCATTTCTTACACAAAATAAAATCCAGATGGTCACAGGTTCACATGTTAAAAATAAAAACATAATAATAAATAAAACTAAATAATTTGGAAAAATTGGCTTTACAATTATGAGATGGGGAAGATCTTTCTAAGAAAAAGTCAAAAGAGGCCATAAAGAAAAGATTGATAACTATGTAAAAATGACTGTATTGCAAGGGAAAACCACTATAAACAAAGTCAAAAGCCAAATTTGGATGAAATATTTACATTATCAAGATAAAGGGTGAGTTCTCACTGTCTAAAGAATATTTACTAACCCATAAGAAAAAGTAACAGTAGAAAAATGGAAAAAGAACACACCAAAAAAATCATTTGGTTCTTAAACATTAAAATTTTCACCAATTTATCCAAAAGTGATGCAACCAATGTTTCTATCCATTGAGTTGGCAAAGATCAAACATTTTGTACTACCCAACTGGCCATGTTGCAGGAAGTGAGCAATCACTTACATTACTGAGAGACCATAAATCATTATTTTCTATAAGAAGAACAAGTTGGTAAAAATCTATCAAAATGTGAAATGTGTATTCTTTTGACTCAGTAATCTCCTCTCAAGAGAATATATCCTCAGATATACTCACACATGGGATGAAGAATGTGTGTATATAGATATTTATTGCATCATTGTACACTGCCATCTGATCTTAGCATGTGGCTTTTATCCTTGTGTTTTCTGATTACCTTCAGCATTTTAAAAGTGTTACACCAAGAAAGAAACAAAAAAGTAAAAGATAAAATGTGTGCTTTCCAACTGGGTCAGTCCAATTTTACAAAGCTATCTTCAAAGTTCCAATCTGTAACTTATCTGACATTCACAATGACCAGCACTGTCATAGTGCCACCATTAGTTCAAGAGATGCTTGGAAATATAGCTATTTAAATGATCAAGAGGGGGACCATGATATTAACAGCTAGTAGCATGTCACAATTGTCAAGATTTAAAATGTAGGAGTTCGCACGGTGGCTCATGCCTGTAATCCCAGTACTTTGGGAGGCCGAGGCGGGCAGATCACCTAAGGTCAGGAGTTCGAGACCAGCCTGGCTAACATGGTGAAACCTTGTTTCTACTACAAATACAAAAAGTTAGCCAGGCTTGGTGGCAGTCACCTGTAATACCAGCTACTTGCAGGGAGCTGAGGCAGGAGAATTGCTTGAACCTGGGAGGCAGAGGTTGCAGTGAGCTGAGATCACACCATTGCACTCCAGCTTGGGCAAAAAGAGTGAAACTCCATCTCAATAATAGTAATAATAATAATAATAATAAAATGTGAGAGTTCTCATATAAGTTTCTGGGATACCAGTTATTCATGAAGGAAAGAAAAAGGAAGATGAAGCTATACTGAATCTGCATTTCTGCATGGTAGCAACTAAATGGAGATGATCATCAGCTTCCCTTGTGGATGAAGCCTGTACTTTCTGTTCACTACACTCCCCCACCACCAAATGCATTCTTCCACACAGCTGAGATCACATGGTTACTCACATAGGCCTTGGCATTTTGGTTAATTTGACATGATTTCCAAAGCATCAATTTCCATTTGAAAGTTCATTTGTAGCTTTCAAAAACACAGTTTCCATAGAACCATTTAATTTGTAGGTTTTTTCACATAATTTTCCCACCTATTTTTTTCCTTTGGTGGTAACATTGTATTTATGAAATAATTATCTGCAGTTCTAAGAACAATCAAAATATAACTATGGTTTACACAAGATAGTAATTTATTTCTCTCTCATGCAATGGTCCAAGTATACAGTAAACTAGGGCCAGCTCTTGCTGCTCTAGCATTCTCATCACATAGTTTCCCACATCAGCTCCAAAATGTTTGCTCCAGCTCCTGGAGCCACTTCTACATTCCAGTTGGTTGGAAAGAAAAATAAATATCAAGAGGTCACACTCACTCCATTGAAGAGCAAATATCAGTTCTGCTAAATTATCATTAGCCCAGATCATAGATATATCCTCCCACCTAGCTGCAAAGAAGTCTTAAAAATCTAGTTGTTAGCTGGGTAGCCAGCTAAAACTCAGTAATTTTAATAAAAGCACTAAAGAAAAAAAAAATAAAGAAATTTGACATTAGGAGTGATTAATACTTGCTAGCATGAGAAATTTTCATTCATTTATCTACCTAATTCATTAGCTACCTAATTTTTTAAAGGAAATGCATTGGAATACAAAATTAAACATATGCAAAAGCATACCAGTAAAGAACACCCCACAAAACAAGTTTTTATTTAAGCATTATTTTTAAATTGCTAAGCTCGTCCACCTGCCAATAAGAGTATCTTGAGCTTTACTGCCAGTTAATGTTATTATGAAAATGATCATGTGATTTTTCTGGTAACTATTTTGACTAAAGCAAAGAAAAAATATAAAATATCAGTTTGATAAGCAAAGGAAATCCTCCTTTGAGACAATACAGATATCCTGAGAAAAAAAGGGAAAAGAGAGACAACATAGATGAACCTAGAGGAACATTATAATAAGTGAAATAAGCCAAAGACAGAAACATACTGTGTAATATATGTAAAATCCTTTTTAAAAAGTCAAATACATAGAAATAGAAAGTATAATGGTGGTTACCAGTATCAAGGGCACGAGAAACGGGAAGATGTAAATCAAAGGGTACACAGATCAAAGGGTGCAAAATTGCAGTTATGTAAGATAAGTCTAGAGATCTAATGTATAGTGTAAGAACTGTAGTTAATAATACTGTATTACATACTGTACATTTGCTAAGAGAATAGATTGTAGTTCTTTTTAGCTAAAATAACTCTTAAAATACAACACATTTGTGTGTGTTAGACACAAAAAAGGTAACTATGTGAGATGATAGATATGTTAACTTGCTTGAGTGTTGTATTCATTTTACTAGGTATATATATATATCAAAACATTATGTTACATACCTTAAATATATACAACAGAAAAATAAATTTTATTTTCTGGTTACTCAAGTAAAAAATAGATAAGCTTGCATTTAAACCTCAGAATGGACACTCACTAGCCATGTGACCTTACAAAGTTATTTAACCTCTATGAACTTTAGTTTCACTATCTGTAAAATGAGGCAAATAAGAATAGTTTCACAAAATGGGTGTGAGTAGTAACTGAAACAAAGTACCCAGAGAGCGTCTGGCATATAGCAGTTGTTCAATCTTCTGTAGCATTATTATTTATTTATTTATTTATTTGAGACAGAATGTCGCTCCTGTTGCCCAGGCTGGAGTGGAATGGTGTGATATTGGCTCACCACAACCTCCACCTTTTGGGTTCAAGTGATTCTCCTGCCTCAGCCTCCTGAGTAACTAGAATTACAGGCATGCACCACCATACTCAGCTAATTTTGTATTTTTAGTAGAGACAGGGTTTCTCTATGTTGGTCAGACTGGTCTCGAACTCCGGACCTCAAGTGATCTGCCCACCTTGGCCTCTCAAAGTGCTGGGATTACGGGCGTGAGCACCCATGCCCAGGCTGTAGCATTATTTTTCCATCTGGTTGTGATATTTAAAATCATTTTACTTTTTAGGTTTTTCTTTTAATGATCACATAGAATGGCATTTATCAACTTAATATTTTTGGCTGATTGAATAACTATTCAAAGATTGTAAATGATTTCTGAAAATTACATGATCATCCACTAAAATGAATGGCTCTGTTATAATATACATCTTTGTCAGTTATAAAGCTGATATACATTTTTTTATTTAATAGATTTAGGGATACAAGTACAGTTGTGTTACATGGATATGCTGCATAGTGGTGGAAGGCTGGGCATTTAGTGTACCCATTACCCAAATAGTTTACCTTGTATCCAATAGGTAGCATTTCATCTCTCACCCTCTTTCCACCCTCCCACCTTTTGGAGTCTCCAGCATCTATTATTCCACTCTGTATGTCCATGTGTACCCATTGTTTAGCTCCCATTTACAAGTAAGAAAATGACAGTTTTTGATCTTACATTTCTGAGTCATTTTACTACTAGGATAATGGCCTCTAGTTGCATCTATATGGATGCAAAATACATGATTTCATTTTTTTATGGCTGAATAGTATTCCATGGTGTGTGTGTGTGTGTGTGTGTGTGTGTATCTCATATTTTCTTTATCCAGTCATCCCTGATGGTAACTTATGTTGACTGCATGACTTTGCTATTGTAAATAGTGCTGTGACAAACATAGAAATGCAAGTGTCTTTTTGATAAAATTATTTTATTTGCTTTCCTTTGATTAGATACCAAGTAGTGAGATTGGCAGATCAAATGGTAGTTCTATTTTTAATTATTTGAGAAATCACCATAATGTTTTCCATAGAGGTTGTACTAAATTACATTCTTACCAACAGTGTGTAAGCATTCCTTTTTCTCTATAACTTCATCAACATTTGTTTTCTTTTGGACTTTTTAGTAATAGCCATTCTGACTAGTATAAGATCTCATTGTAGTTTTAATTTGTATTCCTCTGATGATTAGTGACATTCAGTAATTTTTCATTTTTTAATATTTTTATTTTTGTGGGTACATAGTAGGTATATATACTTATGGGTACATAAGATGTTTTGACACATGCATGTAATGTGAAATAAGCATGTTATGGAAAATAGGGTATTCATACCCTCATACATTTGTCCTTTGAATTACAAACAATCCAATTACATTATTTTAAAATGTACAATTAGGTTATTAATGACTACAGTCACCCTATTGTGCTATCAAATAGTAGGTCTTATTCATCTTTTCTAACTATTATTCTGTATCCGTTAACTATTCCCATCACCCCCACAACCCTCCACTACCCTTCCCAGCCTCTGGGAACCATCCTATTACTCTCTCTATGTCCTTGAGTTCAATTGTTTTGATTTTTAGATTCCACAAATAAGTGATAACATGCAAAGTTTGTCTTTTTGTTCCTAGCATATTTCACTTATCATAATGATCTCCAGTCTCACTCATGTTGCAAATGACAGGATCTCATTCTTTTTAAGGCTGAATAGTACTTCATTGTGTATGCATATGTACCACATTTTCTTTATGCATTCATCTGTTGATGAACATTTAGGTTGCTTCCAAATCTTAGCTATTCTAAACAGTGCTGCAACAAAGAAATGCAGATATCTCTTTGATACACTGATTTCTTTTCTTTTGGGTATATACCCAGCAGTGGAATTTCTGGATTATATCATTGAATTTTTAGATTACTTTGAGCAGTATGGTCATTTTCACAATATTGATTCTTCCAATCCATGAGCATGAATTTTTTTTATTTATGTTATATACAATTTCTTTCATTAGTGTTTTATAGTTCTTCTTAATAGATCTTTCACCTCCTTGGTTAAATTTACTTCTAAGTATTTTATTTTTTTGTAGCTATTGTAGATGGGATTTAGTTCTTGATTTGGTTCTCAGCTTTATCCTTGTTGGTATATGAAAATGCTACTGATTTCAGTATGTTGATTTTGTATCATGAAACTTTACTGAAGTCATTTATCAAATATAGGAGTCTTTTGGAGGAGTCTTTATGGTTTTCTAGATATAACATATCATCAGTGAAGAAGGATGATTTGACATCCTATTTTCCAATTTGGATGCCCTTCATTTATTTCTCATCTGATTGATCTAGTTAGGTCTTCTAGTACTGTGCTGAATAGAAGTGGGGAGAGTGGACATCCTTGTGTTGTTCCAGTTCTTAGGTGGAGTGGTTTCATCTTTTCCCCACTCAGTAAGATATCGGCTGTGGGTCTGTCATATTTGGCTTTTGCTATTTTCAGGTATTTTCCTTCTGTCCCTAGTTTGTTAAGGGTTTTTCTCATGAAGGGGAGCTGGATTTTGTCAAATGCTTTTTCTACATTTATTAAGATGATTATTGTTTTTAGTTTTATGTGGTGAATCACATTTATTGATTTTTTTTACGTTGAACCATCCTTATATCCTTGGAATAAAACCCACTTGATTGTGGTATATTATCTTTTTCATGTGCTGTTGAATTTGCTTTGCTAGTATTTTGTGGAAAATGTTTTCTTCAACAAAAGATGCCAGTAAGGCTATGGAGAAATAGAAATGCTTTTACACTGTTGGTGGAAATGTAAATTAATTCAAACATTTTGTGGAAGACAATGTGGCATTTCTTCAAAGACCTAGAACTAGAAATACCATTTGACCCAACAATCTCATACTGGGTATATACCCAAAGGAATATAAATCATTCTATTATAAAGATACATGAACAAGTATGTTCACTGCAGCACTGTACACAATAGCAAAGTCATGGAATCAACCTGAACATCCATCAGTGATAGATCAGATAAAGAAAATTTGGTACATATACTCCATGGAATACTGTGCAGCCATAAAAAGAAGTTAGATCATGTCCTTTGCACGGACATGGATGGAGCCGAAAGCCATTATTCTCAGCAAACTAATGTAGGAACAGAAAACCAAACACTACATATTCTCACTTATAAGTGGAAGCTGAACAACAAAAATACATGGACACAGGGATGGGAACAACACAAACTGGGGCCTGTCAGAAGCAGGGAGGAGGGAGAGCATCAGGATAAATAGCTAACACATGTGGGGCTTAACACCTAGGTGATAGGTTGATAGGTGCAGCTAACCACTATGGCACACATATACCTATGTAACAAAACTGCACATCCCACACATGTATCCCAGAACTTAAAATGAAATGAAATGAAATTTTTTAAAAAAGAAAATGTTTTCTTCTATTCTCATCAGGGATAGTGGTCTGTCATTTTCTTTCTATCACATGCTTTGATATCACAATGATGGCTTCATAGAATGAGTTAGGGAGGGTTCCCTCCTCCTCAATTTGTTTTGTGCCTTTGCCATCCTTTAATATCAGGGTGATAATGGCTTCATAGAATGAGTTAGGGAGGGTTCCCTCCTCCTTAGTTTTTTGGAGCAATTTTGATAGGATTGGTATCAGTTATTCCTTGTATGTCTGGTAGAATTCAACTGTGGATCAGTCTGGTCCTGGACCTTTTATCTTTTTTAAAAAAAATTAATTACTGATTTAAATTTACTACTTATTATAGATCTGTTCAGGACTTCTATTTATTCTTGGTTCAATCTTGAGACATGTATGCTTCCAAGAATTTATACATTTCTTCTAGATTTCATAGTTTGTGTGCATAGAGATGCTCACAGTAGTCTCTGATGATCATTTGCATTCCTGTGGAATCAGTCGTTTGTCAGTGTTATCATTTCTGATTGTGCTTATTTGAATCTCTTATTTAAGTCTCAGAGTTGGGGACCAAGCTGGGTAGAGCTAGGCCAGGCAGGCCCATCCACAGTCCCTCAGTGGCAGTCACAAGTACCAGCTCTTACGGGAATCTAGGGAGTAAGCACCCAGTGGCATGCCTGTGTGTGGTGTAGAGAAACCTCTACTGCCCCAAGTTCTCTGGATGGGAAGGGAGAGGCAACCTAAACTCCTAGTCTAGAAGAGTGGCTGCTCCAAATGCCGGGAGAGATTCCAGGTGTAGAGTTAAGAGACCATCAAGTTGGCTGCCCCAAGCTGTCTACCCAGAAAAGGAAGGGTGGCTTAGGATCCTAATCCAGGCAAGCGAGTGCATCAAATTCCTAGAAAAATGCCTCAGGACAGAGCAGAGAAATCACTACTGCACAGGGATAGGAAAGGGCAATTCAGGCCCTTAATACAGGAAAGTAGGTACACCAAATGCCTGGAAATATGCCCTGGGCATGGAGCAGAGAAAGTCCCATGGCACCAAGATCGCTGCACAGAAAGCAAGGGGTGGCGCAGACTCCTAATGCAGGTAAGCAGTTGCACCAGATGCCTGAAAATATGCCTTAGTGTGGAGCGGAGGGAGCACTGTCACGCAAAATTCTTTGCACAGGAAGGGAAGGGTGGCCCATGCTCCTAATTCAGGTTAGCAGGAATGGGATTCTCTCTCCCACTTCTTGGAACTAGTGGAGCTCATTCTCCTGACTGACCAAGGGAACAGGCTGGGACACCCAACAATGACACATACAGAGCTGTCATCCCAGATCTCAAAGGCATCCCTGGCTATAAAGCTCACTGCAGCTTCAGCAACTCTCCTTCTACCCCAGTCCTGCAACAAGAAAGATCCCAATTTCAGTGCTTACCCACGGAGTGCACTTCACATTAGCTGCTGGCTGTGGGGGCCTTTTACCCACTTCAAAGCAATTGCTCTGAGGCCCAAGACAAATGCTCATCATAGCCATCACTGCCAGATCACCAAACAATGATTGACTCTGTATGAGACCAGTTTGAAAATGTTATCCTCCTCTTGATCCCAGGTTAGGGAAAATGCCCACATTTTTTCCTGATGCCTTTCCCTCTCGATGTCTCCTGGCCTCTCCCTCAATTAATCCCAGGACTTGGGAGAGAACAGGTGTTCTCTTGCGGCTTTGGTTGCATGGATCTCTAGTGGAAAGGTGAATCACAGAAGCAGACTCTGCCTTCTCATATACTGGGACTTCACTCAGTTTTATCAGCCAAATGCCATTATACAGGCTGCTGACCCACCTTCTCTTTCTCAGGATCTGAAGTGTCCTTTGCTTTTCCAGTGGTTCCCCATATTCTTTCCAGGTTCAAAGCTGACAACATTGACCTTTACACAATATTTTTCTATTTCCAAGTGGATGAGGTACAATAAAAGCCTCTAATCTACTATCTTAGAGGAAAAATCTACCTAAACTAAAATTATTTTAAATTTCTTCTTCTAGCAATAGTTGGCTAATTTGTTTTAGGCCTGACTCCTGCCATAAGCAATTAGAAATGTGGGGGAGGGGAATATTTTATAAAATTTTCCAAAGTGATTAAAGAGCTTTTTATAAAGACAGTGATCTAGAACAGAACAGAAAAGCCAAAAGAAGTAGATCTGTTATTTAAAGATTACTTTTATTTTTAGGTTTTGTCAATTCTAAATGCAAAAATAATAGTTGAGAGGCTTACAAACACTGCAGAAATTTTAGCTGTCTCACCGGGCTGGAGGAAGAGAACTTGGAAAGTGGACTTATAATGGGGAGGAACCCTAGTAAATACTCTCAGGCTTTCAACTGGGATCTCTGATGGATTCAACCTAGGAGAAAGGGCAACCTGGAAATAGACCAGCCCTCACAATGAACAAACTCTTGACATCTAAATCCCTGGTTGGATAAAGATATACCTTTAGCCTAACTACCTGGCAAAAGCAAAAATAAATCCCCTCTGAGAAGATAAATTTTCTGCACACAATTTCATATACCATAGCTGACAGTTAATCAAAAACAACCAGACATATAGAAAGACTTTTTTAATCACAAGAGAAAAACAAACAGAGATGGAATGAAGACTATATCATTGTTACAGTTATTAGATATACCTTTAAGATAAATATTAGTATATTCAAAAGATTAAATAATGAAATGGAATGTAGAACTCAATGGATGAAATTGGCAGCATATTTTAAAAACCTTAAAAGATAATTGGATATGGCAGAATAAAATATTCAACCTAAAGTTTGAAAAAATAAAAATGAAAAGAATATAAGATAATATGAGACATGGCTAAATAGTCTAACTATACATTTCAAAAAGAGAGAGGAGAAAGAATAAGGCAGAAGAACTATTGTAAGAAATTATGGCCAAGAATTTTTCAAAGCTAAAATAAGGCCAAACAAAAAATTAAAGGCTCTGCTTTTCCCTTGCTGGAGCCAATAGGGCTGGACAGCTTGGTCCCAAAATGTGTCCCCAATAGCCCAACACACCAGCTGTGGAAGACTACAGCCAGAGCACCTCTTCTGGCCTGACCCTGACTCATCCTTTCTCACTGGCTGGGACTTCCTGCTGGAAATACAACAACTCCAACCAGAGGCTCAGGGACAGAACCCAGATCTCCCTGGGCCTGAGCCTCTAGGGGGACGGATGGCCACAGTCTCTATCAATCAGCAGACATAACCTTTCCTCCTGATAGTTCTGAGGAATCCAGGCAGCCCAGATGAGTGGGTTTCCCCCTAGTGAAGCACACTTCTCCACCAAGGTGCAAAGTGCTTCGTTAAATGGGTCCTGTTCCCCATGCCACCCAACTGGGTGAGACCCTCCAATAGAGGTTGTCAGAAACGCTACACAGGAGTGATCCTACTGGCATCCAATCAATGCCCCTTAAGGTCAGGGATGCCAGAAGAAGGAGTGGGCACCCATCTTTGCTGTTCTCCAGCCTCCTTGAGTGACATCTGCAGATGCAGGAGTGAACCAGATGATTTGGGCCTGAAGTGGACCCCCAGCAAATGGCAGCAGCCATACAGAAGAGGGACCTGATCTTTGAAAGAAAAATAAACAAAAAACAACAACAAAAGCATCAACAACAACAAAAAAGTTCCCACAAAAACACCATCCAAGGGTCAGCAGCCTCAAAGATTGAAACTAGGCAAATTCACAAAGGTGAGAAAAAATCAGTTAAAAAATGCTGAAAACCTAAAAGCCAGAGTGCCTCTTCTCCTCCAAATGTTTGCAGTGTCTCTCCAGCAAGGGCACAGCACTAGATGGAGGATGAGATGGATGAATTGACAGAAGTAGGCTTTAGAAGATGGTTAATTAAAAACTACACTGAGCTAAAGGAGTATGTTCTAACCCAATGCAAAGAAGCTAAGAACTTTGATAAAAGGTTAGAGGAGCTGCTAGCTAGAATAACCAGTTTAGAGAGGAACAGAAATGACCTAATGGAGCTGAAAAACACAGCACAAGAACTTCATGAAGCATGCACAAGTATCAATAGCTGAATCAACCAAGCAGAAGAAAGGATATGAGTTTGAAGACCACTTTGTTGAAATAAGGCATGCAGACAAGATTAGACAAAAAAAGAATGAAAAGCAACAAAGTCTTTAGGAAATATGGTATTTCGTAAAAAGATGGAACCTGTGATAGACTGGAGTACCTGAAGGAGACAGGGAGAATGGAAACAAGCTGGAAAATACACTTCAGGATATTATCCAGGAGAACTTCCCCAATCTAACAAGACACAAGACAAGCCAACATGAAAATTCAGAAAATACAAAAAGCATCATTAAGAAAATCCATGAAAAGACAAACCCCAAGACACATAATCATCAGACTCTCCAAGGTCAAAATAAAGGAAAAAATGTTAAGGACAGCCAGAGAGAAAGGCCAGGTCACCTACAAAGGGAAGCCAATCAGACTAAGAGCTGACCACTCAGCAGAAACTCTGCAAGCCAGAAGAAATTGGGGGCCAAATTCAACATTCTTAAAGAAAAGAATTACAAACCCGGAATTTCATATCCAGCCAAAATAAGCTTCATAAGCAAAGGAGAAATAAAATCATTTCCAGACAAGCAAATGCTGAGGGATTTTTGTTACCACCAGGCCTGCCTGAAAAAACACTAAATATGGAAAGAAAAAAAAAAACACCAAAATATACTTTCAGGCAAGAGAAACAAATAAACGGTATTCAAATGGGAAGAGAAGACGCCAAATTGTCTCTGTTTGCAGATGACATGATTTTATATTTAGAAAACCCCAGTATCTCAGCCCAAAAACTCCTTAAGCTAATAAGCAACTTCAGCCAAGTATCAGGATATGAAATAAATGTGCAAATATTACAAGCATTCCTTTATACCAACAACAGACAAGCAGAGAGCCAAATCATTAATGAACTCCCATTCACAATCACTACAAAGAGGATAAAATATCTTGGAATACAGCTAACAAGGGATGTGAAGGACCTCTTCAAGGAGAACTATAAGCCACTGATAAAGGAAATAAGAGAGGACACAAAAAAAAATAAAAATAAAAAAATAAAAAAAAAAGAAAAAATATTCCATACTCATGGATAGGAAGAATCAATTTCATGAAAATGGCCATTCTGCCCAAAGTAATTTATAGATTCGATGCTATTCCCATCATACTACCATTGACATTCTTCACAGAATTAGAAAAACTACTTTAAATTTCATATGTGATCAAAAAAGACCCCGTATAACCAAGACAATCCAAAGCAGAAAGAATAAAGCTGGAGACATCATGCTACCTGACTTCAGACTATACTACAAGGCTACAGTAACTAAAACAACATGGTACTGGTACCAAAACAGATATGTAGATCAGTGGAACCTCAGTGACCTCAGAAATAACACCACACATCTACAACCATCCAATCTTTGACAAACCTGTCGAAAACAAGCAATGGGAAAAGGATTTTCTAATTAATAAATGGGGCTGGGAAAACTGGCTAGCCATATACAGAAAAATAAAACTGGACCCCTTCATTAAACCTTATACAAAAATCAACTCCAGATGGATTAAAGACTTAGATGTAAAACACCAAACCATAAAAACCCTAGAAGAAAACCTAGGCAATACTATTCAGGATATAGGCATGGGCAGAGACTTCATGACAAAAACGCCAAAAAGAAAAGAAAAGAAAAAAAAAGCCAAAAGTACAACAAAAGTCAAAATTGACAAATGGGGATCTAATTAAACTAAAGAGCTTCTGCAACAGACAACCTACACAATGGGAGAAAATTTTTGTAATCTACCCATCTGAGAAAAGTCTAATATCCAGAATCTACAAGGATCTTACACAAATTTACAAGAAAAAAACAAACAACCCCATCAAAAAGTGGGCAAAGGATATGAACAGACACATCTCAAAAGAAGACAACAAACATATTTTTTTAAAAAAGCTTAACATCACTGATCATTAGAGAAATGCAAATCAAAACCACAATGAGATGCCATGCCATCTCACACCAGTCAGAATGGTGATTATTCAAAAGTCAAGAAACAGTAGATGCTGGTGAGGCTGTGGAGAAATAGGAATGCTTTTACACTGTTGGTGGGAAGGCAAATTAGTTCAACCATTGTGGAAGACAGTATGGTGATTCCTCAAGAATCTAGAACCAGAAATACCATTTTACCCAGAAATCCCATTACAGGGTATATACACAAAGGAATACAAATCATTTTCCTACAAAGACACATGCACACGTATGTTTATTGCAGCACTATATATAATAGCAAAGTCACGGAACCAACCCAAATGCCCATCAGTGATACACTGGATAAAGAAAATGTGGTACATATACACCATGGAATACTGAGAAGCCATAAAAAGAAATGAGATCATGTCCTTTGCAGGGATGTGGATGAAGCTGGAAGCCAGCATCCTCAGCAAACTAACACAGGAACAGGAAAATCAAACACCACATGTTCTCACTCATAAGTGGGAGTTGAACAATGAGAAAACATGGACATAGTGGGGGGAACAACACATCCCAGGGCCTGTTGGGGGATGGGAAGTGAGGGAAAAGAACTAGAGGATGGATCAATAGGTGCAAAAATTTTTATTTAAAAAAAAGGAAAAAGTTGTATATGTGCTCATGTATTTTAAAAAATAATGGAAACAAACTTCTCTTTACAATTAAAGAAAAAGACTACATATTGGGTACAGTGTACACTGCTCAGATGACAGGTGCACCAAAATCTCAGAAATCACCACTAAAGGACTTATCCATGTAACCCAATACCACCTCTTCCCTCAGCCTATTGAAATAAAAAATTTTAATTTAAAAAAAGCCAATAAAATAGCACCAAAAACTATCAAATACCTTAAAATAAAACTAAGAAATGACACACAAAATGAATACACAGAAAACTAGAAAACATACAGAAGATTTTTAAGAGACTCCCATAGCAGGGATATTTTTATGTTCATTGGTTAAAAGATTAAACATTATGATAATGTCAGTTTTTCCCAAATTGACCTATGTAGATTCAATGTATTCCCAAACAAAATCTCACTAGGGGTTTTGAGTGTATGTGTGAAATGTGACAATCTGATTACAAACTTTATATTAAAATTTAAGTGCATGAGAATAACCAAGACAATTTAAAGAGGAACTAGAGTTGAAAGATTTATACCATAGGATATCAAGATGCATTACACAGTAAGGCCATGTAGTAGTGACACAATGATAGACGGACAGAATGGAGTCAAGACATTGACTACACACAATTTATGATCTAGGTGACACTGCCAAGAAGTAAGGTAAGAACAAGTTTTCTCTTAATGGTGCAGGATCAATTACACAGGTATATAAAAATATCTTGACCCCAACTTCATGCTGTATAACTCCAGTTGGATGATAGACATAAGCATAAAAGGTAAAATAGTAAAGCTTCCAGAAGTAAATATAGGAGAATATCTTTATGACTTTAGACAAGCAAAGGTTTTTTAAACAGGACCCCAAAATTCACTAATCATAAAGATGATGCATTCAGCTACATTGAGATTAGAGATTTCTGTTAATAAAAAAACTGATGCAAATGTAAAAGTTTAGCCATGAGATAGAAGAAGATATTGTAAGACATGCGCCATCTTAAAAGATTAATATTCAGAACTTTAAAACATCTATAAGTAACTAAGAAATGAATAATTCAATATATAAACAGGCAAGACATTTACCTGAGTAAGTATTTCACAAAAGAAGACATCCAGATAGCCAATAAATACACGAATGATCTTACTAATCAACAACAAAAAATGAAAATTAAAATTACAACGTGATATTATCACCAAAACCATGAGGATGACTTAAAGAAAAAATTTTAACAGTATAAACTGTTCAGAGGACATAGAGCAATGAAAATATTAGCACCTGATTGGAGTGAAAATTGGTACAGCCACTTTTGGATAACTGTTTAGCAGTAATCACTGAAGTTGAACGTAAGTATACCCAGTAAATCCACTCTAGTTATATACCAAATAGCAGTTATACTGTTGCACATGCCAAATTTCATGTACAAGAATGCCCATAACTTCATTATTCATAATGGCCCCAAACTGGAAAAAACAATGTCCATCATTAGCAGAATGGATTTTTAAAATGCTGCATTGATAAGATAGACTTCTGTATAGCAGATTCAGCAAACTCTTTCTGTTAAGGGCCCAATGGTAAATATTTTAGACTTTGAGTGCCATATAGTCTTTGTTGCAACTTCTCAACTCTGCTGTGGTAGGGTGAAAACAGCCATAGATGTGTAAACAAATGAGACAGTGTGAATGGCTGCATCTCAAGAAAACTTTATTTCCTAGCCTCTGCCGTGTAGCAATGGAAATGAACAAGCTATTACTACATGTGAGAACATGGATGAATCTCAAAATGTAATGTGAAGCAAAAGAAGGCAGACGCAAAAGAAGGCAGACACAAAAGAATGTACTCTGAAAGGTGGAGGAGGAGACTGGAAGAGGCTTGAAGGAGGCTTCCAGGATGCTGCTAATACTCTGTTTAATAACCTAAGTGGTAGCCATGGTGTGTTCCTTTTGTGGTCATTTACTGAGCTGCCCAATATGATTTGTGCACATTTATACTCTCACATATCTTTCAATAAACAATTTTATGAGACAATAATTGACAGTATAAAAGATGACTCAAGAATAATCTAGAGATGCTGTGCTTTAAAAAAAGCAAAGAAGCCAGACAGATAACATCAGAGAATGTATTTTCATAATGCATATTGCACTAACTTTAGTTTTTATTATGTGCATAGGATATTTGGCAAAATCAGGTGGTCATTTACTGCTTAGAGAAGAAATTGAAGTCATGCTTGATGGTGAGTATTGAGGTTATAACAAAATCTTTATGCATAGATCTAACTACATTTACTATTGTGATTCTAGTCACATATGAGTTCTATAAGGGTGCCAGGCCAGATAGGAAGAGAGGGGAGGTAGTGGTTGGATAATTATGGAAGAATCAATTAAAGGACTGGGTTAAGAGGCATGTTTTTTCTCTTTCTATTCTATTTCCTCTTCCCCTCTTTCCTTGTTTCAATCTCTCCATTTGTTCTGCTCATTGCCTGAGAATTATCATCCTAGAACCCTTAGGAACTTCAGAAAGTTGAAAATTCATTTATTCATTCATCTAACATTTTTTAGCATCTCTTCTGTGACAGCACTATTTATTGCTAGGGAGAGAGCTGCAAACAAAGCAAAGTCTTTTCCCTCAGAGAATTCGCATTTTAGTGAATAGCAATGTATGATACATTTGCAGGGAAGGGAATTAAGGAAGGGTAATATTAGTCTATCAAAATGTTTGGGTCTTAGGAATCTCTCTTAGCCTCTATTGTCCTATCAGGGTCAGAATTATAAATAGGTGAGTTATAAAAACAAATTAGCTGAGGAGAGATCCAAGATGGCAGATTAGGAGCAGCTCAGGATCGCAGCTCCCAGTGAAAGTGCAGAGGGTGAGTGGACGCCACATTTCCAGACGGATTTTTATTACCCCCACACCAGGAGATTCCCAGGCGGAGCAGCCCCACGGGTCGCCAGGGCAGCTGTTTTGGCCGGCGTGGCTGCTTTGCCGGCGCCCTGGCGTGTCGGTTCTCCGTACAAAATACACTGGTCTGTGTGCCCTTTTAACTGGCAAGTGGAGCTACGGGAAGGCAGATTAAAAAGGGGACTGAATCAGGGAGCCAGCCCAGGAGATTCCCAGGCAAAAAAGCGCTACGAATCTCAGCGCCGCTGTTTCAGCCTGCGCAGTGTGTCTCCGCAGGGGAAATCACACAGATCCCGGCGCCTTTTCAACAGGCGACTGGAACACCTGGGAGTAGACTGGAACACCTGGGAGTCGACCATTCAACTAAAAAAACAAAAGGCTCTGAGACAGCGAGCCAGGTGATCAGGCTCGGCTAAAACAGCAATTGGAAACGCTCTTGGTTAAGCGTTTCGCAGCGGGCACAGCTGAACCCGGGACGGTCCAGTTCTGTGGGGGAGAGGTGTCTGCCATTACGGGGCACTCCACCACCACAGAGGTAGTCCGCCATTGCGGAGGCAGCCTGCTGTTGCCGAGGCAACCCGCCATTACGGAGGCGGGCCACTATTGCCGAGGCAGATCTAATTACACCTATATAAACAGGACTGCAGGGAAGTTCACACGGCAGCTGGGCAGAGCCCACAGCAGCTCAGCAAAGCCTCTGCAGGCAGACAGGGACTGGGCTGCCTCCTTGCTGGGCAGGGCAGCCCTGAAAAGAAAAAAAAAGGCAGGAGCACACCGGAAACTCATAAATAAAGCCCTAACTCTCCGAGACAGAACACTTGGGGTAAAAACAAAGGGGTATATGAGTTCTGCTGCAACGGACTTAAACGTACCTGCCCAGCAGCTCTGAATGGACAACAGAGCTCACAACTCAGCACTTGAGTTCCTATAAAGGACAGAGTGTCTCCTCAAGCAGCTCCCTGACTCCCGTATATCCAAAGAGTCACCTCATAAAGGAGAGATCAGACTGACATTTGGCAGGCATCATTCTGGGACATAGACAGCAGAAGAAGAAACTGGTAGCAACCTTTCCTGTTCTGCAGCCACTGCAGGTGATCCCCAGGAAGCAGGGCCTGGAGTGGACCTCAGCAGTCCTACAGCAGAGAGGCCAGACTGTTAGAAGGAAAACTAAGAAACAGAAATAACTTCATCACCAGCAAACTAGACGTCCACTCAGAGGCCCAATCTGAAAGTCAGCAACTACAGAGACGACAGGAGGATAAATACACAAAGATGGGAAGAAACCAGCGCAAAAAGGATGAAAACACCCGAAACCAGAACACCTCTCCTCCAACAAGGGATCACAACTCCTCCCCAGCAAGGGAACAAGGCTGGACAGAGACGGAGTGTGATGAA
>PVKP010033148.1:0-25273 GCA_004027715.1 Plecturocebus donacophilus | reverse complement strand
TGACTACTGCGATCCTACAAGGAGTGTCAGGACCAGGCCAGGAATAGCAGAGAATTCACTACTGGGGTGTGTGTGTGTGTGTGTGTGTGTGTGTGTGTGTTTTTGAGTGTATGTGTGTGTGATAGATAAGGAGTATAGAGCAGGAGGCTTTCACAATATATTATAGGAGTGTGTATGTGTGTATGTGTGTGTGTTGTTTGGGTGTATGCATGTGTGATAGATAAGGAGTATAGAGCAGGAGGCTTTCACAATATTCCAGATGGGAGACACTGAAATCCACCAAGCCTAAATTCAAATTATACTAAAAAGTATAAGCATCAAGATAAGATAATAGGATATACCTTGCTTGTTTAACAGATTGTTTCCTGTTTTATATAAAGTAATTTTAGGTGGTAAAATACACAGAAAATACAATATAAATATATATAAAAGTACAAAAAGTTTACCGTTTCCATCATTTTTAAGTGTGAAATTCAGTGGCGTTTTCATTCATGACGTTGTACAACCATCAGCACTATTTTCAGAACATTTTCATAATTGTAAACAAAAGCCTTCTACCCATTAAACATGAACTTCCGACTCCCCTGTACCCTCAGCCCTTGGTAACTATGATTCTTCTTTCTGCCTTCCTGCATCTGCCTGTTCTAGGTCCCGAATACAGTGGGCGCAGGCAGTGCTTTCCCTCTGGGTCTGCACAGCACGGTGCTTTAAAGTTTCAGCCGTGTTGCTGTGTGTATCAGTACTTCATTCACCTTTGTAGACTATTTCATTGCATGTATGTCGTACGGTTTGCTTCTCCATTCATTAGTTGCTGGGCACTTGGGCTGCCTGCATGTTTTAACTCCTGTGACTATGCTGCATGAACACTGCTGTACCAGTGTCTGCTTGAGTCCTTGTTTTCCAGTCTTTTGGGTATATAATTGAGAGTGGAATTGCTGGATCAGACGGAAATGGTATGTTCAACATTTTGAGGAGCTGCCAAGCTGTCATTTCCTTGGCTTTACCTCGTACTATTTGCACATGTAGTATGTCGTTCTCCACTGCACCCTTGGGTCCTGCAAATATTATTAAGACAGGGCCTGACAGCAATCTTATGGATCTATCCATGTAGAAAGTAGATCCATCCTTGTAAATGTTGGTTTTTCACATTTTTTTCTCCTTTGTTTCTCATATTATATAAATGAGAAATCTGGGTTTCCATCAATGTTCAACCTTGGAAACTTTTGTGTCATATTAAAAAATAAATCCAAGTCAAGCTGTTTTGTGGTATTTCAGATCTGACTGAAACCAGGAAGTAATAGAAATATAAAAAGAAAACTTGATCTTCTGAGGTTTTCTGTACTAAAGTAACTTAGATAAAAATTAAGGCTTTAAAATGTTTGAGGTTCATATATCAATGTCATTGATTTCTAAAAAATATTGTATTATACTAGCTTCTTTTGGAAAGTGAAAAACTCAGTTCTCCTACAGGACTTTGTAGAAATTCTTTGTCTTAAATAATGTAGCTTAAAAATGAGCCTTTTAAAACTGTGAAGGATGTCAGAAAGAAATGTGAAGAAAGAAGAAAAGCAGAAATTAAAAGAACGAACAAGGCTATGTTAGCAGTGAGACCCAATTTCAAGTGTTTGGGTCCAGCCAGAGCCTTTCAAATCTTTTGAAGCCCATACAGTATTCTGATCCCTAGCAACCCATATTCTTGAAAAATTAACCAGAAAACTAGCATGAGCTAAATGTCTTTATGTTTGCATTAGAGAACAGGGAAAGGTCTTGCTGCCTTCAGGGAAAGCTTTTAATCAGAATGTCTCTTCATCCTGGCTTTTGACCTTTCCTAACATTCAATTGTTTTTTCACACTGGTCTTGAAAGAGCCCTTGGCTCTAAGAAAGGAAGGATGGATATCCTCCCCTTGCTTAGCATGGTTTTTGTCAAGATTTTGCCCTTGTAAAAGCACCTAAGTGTGCAGGTGACAGACAGAGAGGGATGATCATTCCAAAGTAGTCTCGGGTTTTGTTAAACTTTTATTTCAAAACAATTGAGAGCACATCCTCTCACTGCTGTGAAAAATTCTAACTTTCAATTCATGGGTCTTATTTTGGAAATTATATTTTCCGATTAAAAATACCTAATTCTCCAACTAGTGTCCATCCTTATTTCTAGAAATATTACTGCGCATTCTGCACCCCCAAAATAACCTTCTTGCCCTGTAAAAATGTTTTGTAAGTATTCATATGTATTCCACAGTCCATAATTAAAACATCCCACTTCTCTTTGTTAAAAATGCCTTATGTTTACAGTGTTTGAAAGAGCTTCAGATTCACTACCTAAGTAGACTGAACCTTTTGAGACAACTTTGCAGAACAAGAAAAAACTACATGCTAAGCAACTTGCTCATGGTCACATGATAACTATGTAAGACACTTGGTTATAGGACTGGGTGCTAACATATTTTTTCCCAAGAAAAATTAAATCTCCCTTGCATCTCGTCCACACCAGGATGATGTTTTGGGTATGTTTTTCTGAATATCTGGTAGGGACAGATCAGGTCTAAGGGAATTCTGAAAGGTTTACATTAAATAAGATTTCCCAATAAAATTTTTATAGAGAAATTTAGAAAAAAAATCAAATGCCAGTTCAGAAGTTCTTGAGAATAGGAAAAATATTAGTTTATTAGCGAATTTCTCAAAGTTGTCAGAGTTTCACTATCACCTTCCAGCATCTTCAGTGCCTCCTTGCTTTGGAAAGTGGTCAGAACTTTTAGGCATGTTTCTGGACACCTCATATGCCTGAGAATACCCAGTGGTATTTCTCAAAGATTGTAAAGACTTAGCAGCAGATTAGGCTGTTTTTCAAATAGTCAGAGGTGGCTGAGCCTTAAGAATGCTGCAAAACATCCTCAGGTGATTATTACTACTCAGAAGGCCTCCCCACCTCCCTTGCCCTTGTGATCCTCATCTTACTCTTTTCCAAATATTGAGCAGCTTTTATAATATGTGTATGTGTGATTAATCCCTTATTACTAAAGGATTAGTAATCTTAAACATCTGAGATTCTCCACTGGATGTTAAGGATCTTAAAGATAGGACAATAATCAATTTAAACCTTTAGACTGTTCTGCTTCTGATGCTATTCCATGTCTTGGCATTCAATGTATTTTTATTGGTGACTCCAAATGACAAAGTGAAAAGAAGGAGAGTTTTGGAGAAAGAGATATAGAAGCTCACATTTTAGCTAGCCAGTACCTGTAAAAACAAGGGCAGTTCTGCATTGAACTTACATTTATCTTTTCAGTGGATTTATTTAATTGAAATAGAAATAAAACAAATATCGATAATTGCATCAAGATACCGAAGACAGTTTTTATTGAAAAAGTGATCACTAAGTAATTGATAGAACTGAGAAATGAGAAAATTTCGAAGATACACATGCCTGAAAGCAGAAACAATATCTTATATGTCAGACATGAAAGTCAAAGTCAGCCTCTTGAAATATGGGATTAATAAATCTTGAATCGCTGCAACTTTAGGGAATAGTTATTGTTTTCTAATCTAGCACACATTTTAGTAAACTTTTCTGTTCTAAATGTTAAAGTTCATATTTCCTATACATATTTTTATGTTAATTATTTTAATATACATGTGTATATTTACCACTTACTCATTATATGGGAAGAAGCAGAACTATTAAGTCTGACAAGGCTGGCAATTTTTTACATTTCTAACACAAAACTGAAGGCATGATTGAGAATTAGAAAAATTAAAAGAGCATTGGGGGACAACCTGAAAACTGTGACTTCATTCTGATAGAAGAAGACATTGTCCTTGAACAATTTGCAAGTATGTTCTCTTCTTTTCCCATAAAAGACTCCCATGTTTTATGCAACTAATGCATTATGAATTGCAGCTCTGTTTCTTACAGAGAAGTGAATTTATGAAAGACATACATTTAACATCATATTCACCTTTGTCACCTCAATGACACCCTACTCCCTTCTCTTATCTTCCCTGGCACCACAAAGTTGACTACCAGCTCTTCCTCCTTCTCAACACTCTCTAACTTCTAACCTGCCACTGAAGCTCACAGTCGTGCTGAGTACCTTCATGAACCCTTCTTTCACTTGACAAGTTTTAAAAGTCAACTTTCTTTGCCTTACCCTTTATTGTCTTTAGTTTTTTATTTCTATTAAATTTTAATAAAAGTATTCAAAAAAGTAATTCAAAAAGTAATAAAACTTTTATAATACGATGAATTGAAGCGTTTTTATTAAACTTTAGTAAAAGTTTGTTAGAAATAGAATACTGAATAGAAAACAGGAAGCTTAGTTGTATTTAATATTGTGATTATTCATTATACTGATATTTTTCTTATATAGTTTTTGAACTGATTTATGGGTAGTTAGCTTCAAAACTGAAGGGTTACTATGATATTTTCAACATTATTCCCAGCACTATTTCAGGTATTAAGTTTAATCCACGAGCAGAGTGCAATTTCAAGACCATGAATTTTCACGGTTACTACTGTGTTTATCTATGCTTAATAAATGATTTCTTTGGCACCTTTCTCAAATACACACACACATCTATACAAGGTAAGATAGACTAAAGCAAATAGAGAAGTTCAAGTATTTCAGTGATTGAATCACAAAAATATTATTGATCTCATTTGTTAATCAATGAATGGTTAATAAGAAGAGTAAGAAGACAAATTTCAAGGTCACAGTCCCTTCATCTGAAGCATGCTGTTATGGTCAGAGGCTCATGAGAGGAAAAGGTATGGCTAAGGACAGAAGATCCATTAAGCCCCAAGCCTGTTCAGTGATGTAAGCCACTGAGGCAACGTAGATGTGGAGTGTGAGATCCAGTGTGGAGTCTTCAACTGATTTTCCTTGGGGAGGTTGAGCTAACTTTAGAGTGCTGGAAATCAGATAGATTTGCTGTGAGTAGCTTTTGACCAAGATGGAGTTTTCCACAAAAATGTAAACCAATCTTTAGAATTTGAATTACATAAAGCAAAAAATTCTTATATAAATGCTTATAATTTTACCACTCTACCACTGTGGGATGCATGCCACGAGATTTTGTGAGTAGTTCTGAAAAGTATGTCTTTTTGGACAATATCCAAAGTAGACCACATGCACACTGAATCAAGCCTTACACAATAGCTTTTCTATATATGTATCTATATCTACATCTATATATATATATCTGTATCTAGCTAAAAGGAAAGCTCCACATACTGATAAAATTATATAAAAGCAAAGACTAATGTTTGGAAATTTCTATTATAATGCAATGAATTGAAAACAAAACAAAAATATTTTTTAAGGTATTAAGCAAGCATAGAGAGACATTTTGGCACTTACAAGGATTTCTGGGAATGCAAGCAATTATTTTATGTCAGTGACCATATATTTAGGCACAGATCATTAACAATGCTTTCTTTAATATTTATTTAGTGAATGGTACATGTTAACTCTAAGGCCAATTAAAATCCATAATTGTAACATGAGAAACTTTTGCTCCACTTAATTTTTTAAATTATAAATGTAGCTAGCATTGAATCATTGGCTATGAGAAACTTTTGCTCCACTTAATTTTTTTTTTATTATAAATGTGGCTAGCATTGAATCCTTGGCTATAACCATGTAATTTTAATGCTCAGGAAACATCTGTTAGAAAAACTTTCCCTATAGAAGACACTTACCAATGTCCTGCATTATCTCTAGTTGTCTTTGGTTTATTATATTTTATGATTATCATAAAACTGAAACCATCCTCATTTACCTTTTTCCTCTTCTAAATTTTGGGAAATTATATTTTTAAATGTTTATAGTTATCTCATTATATAATGTATAGAAATAAGAAATAGCAGCATGCCTGATTTTAGAATGACACTTCTGAATTTCTCAAGTAAATAGACTATCACAAACATGCTTCTTTGGGTATACCATGTCAAATGTAGATTAATGAGCAGACAGCATTAACATGTTTATCATGTTATAATCTGATATTATCTTTATTAGTCAGGATATACTAACTTCACTGTAGTATCAAGTGATCTCAAAACCTCAGTGGCATCTAATAAAGGTTGATGTCTTACCTGTGCCACATGTTCATTGCCAGTTGGCTTCTGCTTCACCCACATCGCCTTCACCGCAGACCTAAGCGTGGCTGAATGTCTTTTTACAAGATTGCTGATAGTGAAGAAGAGAAGAAACATGGTGAACACTATGCAGTCTCAGAAGATCTATTTGGAAGAGACATGTTACTTCTGCTGTCATTTCCTTGGCCAAAGCAAGAGAAATGTTGAACCTGATTGGTGGCTTATTGTTGGAACAGTAGTACAATCTATTGTTATATCACAGAGTGATATTGGAATCATATATTTCAATTAGCCATAATCAAATCAATAGTTTTCTTGACACATTTTCCCAGAATCTAGAGCAAAATTTAAAAAGGAAAAGCAGATAAACGCCCTCATTTCCAAAAATCCATGTCCTAAATTCCACCTACTTTACTTTAAAAATCAGGTAGCTCAGATTTTAACAGACTAGTCATTTTTGTCTTTTTTTTTTTTGCCACCAGTGTTTATATTGATTATTTGGAAGAAAAAAGAGCCCTCTCAACTTTCCAAAATGCACACACACACATGCACACACACAAACCAGCAACATTAGAGAAGTTGACCTAAACATTTTTTAAGAACTATGACACAATCCACAAAAACTATGACTTCAAAGTTTTTCTTAGCAAGTTATATGTCAGAATGTGGGAAGGGGAAAACTATTGAGCTGCCCCAATTCTGCTGGTGGTTCTGTTGGCAATTCTCATCACGTTCTGGTCACAGTGTCATCAGAGCAATGAGCTCATCCCAAACTTGTTTTGTAGTGCCTCTCCATAAGGAAAATAGTAAATCCGTCCTACTGACTGCAGTGTTCTATAACGTCCTTAAAGTTTAGTTATTTCAAACTTAATGGAAGAAGTATGTTGTTGGTAGTTGTCGTCCTTGCTAACACTCTTTAATCATTACCTGCCAGGAAACACTTTTTATTTACCACTGTATGAGAGTTTAGGTGAGAATTATTCTACTGTTGAAAGCTCAAGATATATTTGTACTACAATTATAAATATGGAATTTTTTTTGTAATTCTAACTTTTCAGGTACTTTTCCCTCTAGCAGTTTTATTTTAGTATACGTATTTTTCCCCATTTTTCATAGAATTGTAAGGCACAGTTAATGGTTCTAATTTACAAATACATTATTTCCAGAGTCATCAATTTCTTTGTCAGGACATGACAGTATAGTTTTCCATTTCTAGACTTCTTAAAATGTCTGATAACCAAAACAAAAAGGATTCTCATTATAGTTATGTATGAAATAGTTTCCTCTACAAAATGTGTCGCATGGAATATTTTATTCCCAGCCGAAGATCATTATTTTTTAAAGCAATAAGGAACAAGAAATAAGAATACACTGACACAAATCGACAGCAGTGAATTTAGAATGCATAGAAGTGTGCAAAGTAAAGCAGATGCATCCATGCCTAATTACCTAATTTGTAATTGCAACTATTCATTGCACTTGATTCTTCCCTTCAACTCCTTCCTTTCCTTCCCTCCTCGGAGCTCTGCCTTCCCAGCGTTTGTATGGCAGCTTTGTAATAAACCCAGAATACTTAGCGATTTCTTCCCCGATTTACTCTAGCTTCAAAGGACTATGGTCATGATTACATGCAATAATGATACATTCAATGTGAAACTACAATCTGTGTAACTTCATATTTCTCTTTGAAGGCGTAGATATGATTAATTGTGTCAACCATAAGCAGAATAATAATACTTGTGCTCAAAGACAGGTCAAAGATATATAGTGTGTGTGTTTGTATGTGTGTGTGTGTGTGAGAGAGAGAGAGAGAGAAAGAGAGAGAGAGAGAGAGAGAGATTAACAAACATTAAAAAAGAGGATTTTAAGAACTGACCCCCAATTTGTTTTTTTTCTTTTGTATTGTGGTACAATACACATAACATTTACTCTCTTAATCATTTTTAAATGAACAGTTTACTGATAGTAAATACACATATAACATCATGTAGCCATCACCATCCTCTGTCTCCAGGGCTCTTTCCATCTTGCAAAACTGAAATTCTACTCATTAAACAACTCCTCATACCCCCTGCCCCCAGCTCGGCTGCTGGCAAACAGTTCTACTTTCTGTCTGTGTGATTTTGATCACTGTAAGTACCTTGTATAAATATAATCGTACAGAATTTACCTTTCTATGATGGGTTCATTTCACTAAACATCCTAAAAGTTCATCCATGTTGTAGTCTATGTCAGACTTGGCTTCCTTTTTAAGGCTGAATGATATTCCACTGCAGATATAAATCACATTATATATGTTATATTCTAATATTTTTAGGCCTTCAGTTTGGGTCTTTGATTCATTTTAAGTTAATTTTTATATGGAGGTTCATAGAAGGTTCAGCTTGATTCCCTTGCATGCAGAAGATTCGGTTTTCTCAGGATCAGTTGTTAAAAATACTGTCTTTTTCACATTGAATGATCTTGGCACCCTTGTCAAAATTCATCTGACTATGTAAATATTTTATTCTATTGGTCAACATGTTTGTTTTACGCCAGCTGATATAATCATATTAATCATTCACTTATTAGTTTAAAATTCATTTATTAGTTTAATATGGGATTTTTTTGTGGAATCTTAAGAATGTCTACATAATATATCATCTACGGACAGAAATAAGTTTAATTCTTCCTTTATTCCAATATATGTTCTTTTTTTTCCTTGCCTAATTGCTCTGGCTAGGATTTCCAGTACTGTGTTAATTAGAAGTGAGGAAAGCAGACTCCCTTGCCTTGTTCCAGATCTTACAGGAAAAACACTTTTTTTAAAAAAATTATGATTAGGTAGTTTCCTTCTATCCTAGTTTTCTGAGTATTTTTTAAATATGAAAAGTTATTGAATTTTGTCAAGTGCTTTTACTCTATCAATGAAAGAGGATTATATGTCTTTTTTTTTTCATTCTGTTAATGTGGTGTATTCCATTGATTGATTCTTGTATGTTGAACCATCTTTGTATTCCAGGCATAAAACCTACTTTGAAATGGTGTATAATTCCTTTAATATGTCACTGAATTCAGTTTGCTAGTACTTTTTAAAAGATTTTTCCTATTAATGTTCATAAGAAATATTGATCTTTCATTTGCTACTTTTTGTGATGCCTTTGTCTGCCTTTGGTATCAAGATAATTCTGGCCTCATATAATGTGTTAGGAAGTGTTCCCTCTTCTTTGACATTTTGGAAAATATTGCGAATTGGGCTTAGCTCTTCTTTAAATGTTTGGTAGAATACAGCATAAAAGCCATCAGGCCAAGGACTTTTGTTTGTCAGGATATTTTTGATTAGTGACCTATCTCCTGATGCTTAAAATGTCTATTATAATTTTCTATTTGTTTGTGGTTTAAATTTAATAGGCTTTGCGTTTCTAGGAATTTATCCATTTCATCCAAGTTATTCAATTTGTTGACATATATTTACTTTCATAATACTCTCTGCTGATCTTTGCATTTACGTAGAATTGGAAGCAATGTTCCTGCTTTCCTTTTCTTAAAATATTTTGGTAGCTTGAGTCTTCTTTCTTCTTTTTTTCTAGCTAAAGATTTTCTAATTTTCTTACTATTTTGAAGAATCAACTTTTGGTTTCAATTACTTTTTCTTTATTTTACATTCTCTATACTCTATTTTTTTATTTTTCATTTATTCTACTAGTTTCAGGTTCAGTTTATTCTTATTTTTTTAGTTCCTTAAATTGTAAAGTTAGGTTGCCAATTCAAGATCTTTCTTATTTTTATAATGTATGCATCTAAATTTCCTTACTAACAGTGCTTTCATTGTGTCCCATAAGTTTTGACATATTGTTTGTTGATTTTCATTTATATCTAAGTATTTTCTAATTTCCCATGTAATTTATACTTTGATCCATTGGTTCTTTTTTTAAATTTTTATTCATTTTTTATTTTTTAATTATCCTTTAAGTTCTGGAGTACGTGTGCAGAACATTCAGGTTTGTTACATAGGTATACACGTGCCATGGTGGTTTGCTGCAACTATTCCCCCATCACTACATTAGGTATTTCTTCTAATGTTATCCCTCCCCAATGCCCCCACCCCCTGCTATCCCTCCCCTAGCTCCCCTACCCCCCGACAGGCCCCAGTGTGTGATGTTCTTCTCCCTGTGTTCGTATGGTCTTATTGTTCAACACCCACTTATAAGTGAGAACATGTGGTGTTCGGTTTTCTGTTCTTGTGTTAGTTTGCTGAGAATGATGGTTTCTAGCTTCATCCATGTTCCTGCAAAGGACATGAACTCATCCTTTTTTATGATTGCACAGTATTCCTGGTGTACATGTGTCACATTTTCCTTATCCAGTCTATCTTTGATGGGCATTTGGTTCTTTAAGAGTATGTTGTTTAATTTCCACAAATTTGTAAAAGTTCTCATTTTTCTTCTGTTATTGATTTCTAACTTTATCCCATTTTGATCAGGAAAATATTTTGTATGATACCTTTTAATGTAAATTTTTTGAGACTTAATTTATGACCTAATACATGTTCTATACAGGAAAATGTTTCATGTGTACTTGAAAATAATGTGTATGCCATACTGACTGGCTAGAGTGTTCTGTATCTGTCCATTAGACCTAGTCCACTGACTAGGTATTGTGCCATTCAAATCCTCTATTTCCTTACTTATATTCTGTCTTATTGTTCCATTTATTATTGAGAGTGAGATAATGATAACTACAACAATTGTAGAACTGTGTATTTATGTTTTCAATTCTGTTGCTTTTTTCTTCATATATTTTTACAGCCTATTATGAGATGCATAAATGTTTATAATATTTATATCTTCTTGCTACATTAAACCTTTTAATAATATATAACGTTGTTCATTGTCACTCGTATTTTTTAAAGTCTACTTTGTCTGATATTAGTATAGCCATCCTTGCTCTTCTTTGCTTATTATTTGGATAAAATATATTTTTTGATCCTTCAATTTTTCAGTGTATCTATGTCTTTGAGTCCAAAGTGAGTATACTGTAGACTGGGCATACATAATTTTTTAAAATCCATTTTGCTAACCTCTGTCTTCTGATTGGAGAGCTTAATTCATTTACACTTAAAGTCATTGCTGATAAGCAAGCAATTTTGCTATTTGTTTTTTATATGCCTTATAGCTCATACCTCATTTTCTACATTTCTGTCTTTTGTGTTTAGTTCACCTAGTTGATTTTTCAGTTACATATAAAATTTTTTTTGTATTTTCTCTTTTCTATTTTCTTTGTTGTTACCATGGTGATTATATTCAACATACTAAAGTTATAACATTCTAATTTGAATTTGTGACAATGTAATTTTAATAATACACTCAAATATTTTTTAACAGCTCTGTTTCCACCTCTTTCAGCTGTTTATGCTATAAAATTATATCTTATACATTTCACATCCAAAAACATAAACTAATAATTTTTTGATGCATTCCTCTCTCAAATTATGTAGAAAACAAATTGTGGAATTACAAACCAAACGTACAATATCAGCTTTTAGCATAATAAATATCTTAGTGTTTTAGTGTTGTAAATGATATAGAAAACAAAGTGAAGTTATACAGCCCTGTTATGATAATATTAGCTTTTAAAATTGCCTATTTTTTAACTGAGATTTAATTTTAATATAGCTTTCAGTTATTGTCTAGTGTCTTTTTATTTCATCCCAAAGAATCCCCCTGAGTGTTTCTTGTGGGGAAGATCTCGAGGTAATAAACTCCCACAGCTTTTGTTTCTCAGGAATGCCTTAATTTCTCCCTCATTTTAGATAACAATTTTGTTGCAGCTAGTATTGTTGGTTGACAGTATTTTACATTTAGTACTTTACATGCCTTATGATTTTCACTTGAAAACTGGGAGCATCTGAATCTAATAATATGTTAAATCTGATAAGCAGATTCTCCTTCTTTCTGAGGTCTGCTATTTTTGCTCTTGATTTTTTTTTAATTGTTGTAGCTGTCTCTGTGCCAAGTATTAGCATGAGAAGTAAACTTATTCTCTTCTCAGGATTTTTCTAAACTTGTATCATCCCACCGTGTATACATGGTGACTTCCTAATTTCACCCATATGTACAGTTGCTTGTGAATGTCTTCATCTTCAATGCCAGGCTCCCAAAAGGTGAAAAGAGAAAACCAAAGGGAGAAAAAATGAGGCACCATCCCCTTTATGTGCCCTAGGAGCCACTTCAGCCAGGGAGAGGGGCTGACAATAAATAAGGAGGTGCAATAACATTGGCCACTGCTTCTTTGTTGGCACCTCTGGGATCAGAAGCAGTGATCAGTGATCAGAGCATGGATCTCTGATAGCTCAGGAGCAGGGTTGTTTTTTTCCCAGCCTAGTTTCTGCAAGCTGTGTGGTAGTTGTTCCAGGAACAAGTGGACCACTGCCTGCCACAGAGTTGAGAGGCCGAACAAATATGTGCTATTGTGCTAAAAGCTAAAATTGACCAAAATTAACCACAATTGACAGTCTCAGCCATCTGAAAGTTGCAAGTATAAATCTTTCCCTGGAATTTAATTTCTATAGATTCTAGAATTCCATAATAGTTATATCAGACAGATTCTGCCAGTGCAATTTTTTTTCTATGTAGGGATCTATATTTCTAGTGCTACCTACTCTACCATCTTTCAAGAATACTCTCTTCCCCAATATTTTATATTATCATTTTTGGGGTTGTAAGCCAATAATCTGTATTTTGACAATTTCTCTAGGTGATTCTTTGACTACTTTAAGTTTCCAAGCCAGAGTTAGCCCTCTCTATCCTCAGTGTAAAACAAAAGCACCATGGAAACATTTGGCTCTAAGTGTGGTTCCCATTTAATTTATGTTCCAAACTAGAAAAAAAATTGAGAGTAAAAGAAGGTACTATTAATAATTCATCTGTATATATATATATATATATATATATATATATATAAACTAGGACTATCTGAAACAGTTTTTTGAGACACACTTAGAAAAATAACAAGCCTTGAAATTTTTTTAAGTGGTGCCATTAATTTGATTTTGTCTAATTTTTGCCACAAAATTTTGACTTTTATAGTGAGGTAACATCCATCAAGTCTGAGTATTCATATCTAAAAACACAAAAGCAATTTTTTTCTAAGGATTTCATGTAGATCATATAAAAGTAACTGTAGAAATATTGAATCCATAATATTTCATTTGAGTTGCAACTTAATATTTTGTTCATTTTTATGTATTCTATGTATATAATGTATAGTGGGTTTCTGATAGTAACTTCCAATTCCTCTTCCAAAATGGACTGGACAATTTTCTTAGCCAGGGAAGATTGTTCTTATATCATTCAAATTTTTATCAATACTTTTCTCTGGGTCCCCTGCTGTTCTTATTCCATACCGTCTTGCATGGGATTGATCTCTTTCTTGTGTTAAAGTCAATATTATTATTTTCAGAAGTCTTAGTTTTTCCATTGGCAAATGTTCAAATAAAACTTTATAACCAAATCTTTACAATGCTGTTGCCAACTTTGTTGCTTTAAATAAAGCTCAGTTGCTACAGGGTAATTGTGCATGGGGATGGTTATGTGCATCTGTGTGAAAAATGATATTTTAAATGCTTTGTGGGGAAGAGTAACCAATCTGGATTGAATTGAATGCAAAATTAGCTTTCCATTTGGAAAAAATTTAGATGTTATAGTAGTTCTTATATGAGAACATTAAACATCTCATCCTAAATGAAGTACTTCAGGGGTTGTTGTGATAGTTATAATTGTTTATGAAGGAAATATTCACTCTTAGAAGACTTGGGTATTGACAAGAACTTGGAAAAGGAACAAGTAGCAACACATATCCAACAGTGCTTCAGCACGGGAAATACAGTTATGTTCCTGGGTCACTGGACTCTTGTTATGGATTGAACAATTCAAACTATATGAAGAGACATAATAAGTGGAATCAGAACTTGGTGAAATATGACTGTTTTATTTGAATTAAGCTTCTAAGCAATACTCCACAAAGAGATCGGATATCGAATCAATGTTGTAGTTACCAGCCTTGAAGTTACCTGAACTTGGTAATCTATTATTCCCTTAGCTGGTAGAAACTAACTATGGTGAATTCTTACCCCAAATGTATTTTTCCATACTAGATGAACTTTCTTATTCATCGTCTATGATTGGTGCACCTTCTCTATCTCCCTTTTTTAGATGAGCTGAAGAACTCCTCTGTGGTCCTAGAGCTGCACCTGTGTGGTTGTTGTCTAATGTCCCATTTTGGTGTTCAATGTCATAATTTTAAGGCGAAATTCTGAAGAAGAGTTCTAATTAATGCCACCAAAATTTGGTGAACCCTTGTATTTGGGGAAGAGGGTGAGAATTCTTTACCATATGCCTCAAACCTGGCTTCTTTGTTTCTGTGTATGAGATATTTTCTAACTGTTTTCCTTACTTTTAAATTTTATTAATAGATGTAAAGTTTTGGCATTTTGGCTAATTGAATTTCAAATTTTTATTTGCTTGTTCCTCCTTTGATGAGCTACTTAGGTTGTGTTTGAAAGACAGTAGCAAAGAGGCTTCACTGGCCAACTGTGAGAAGACATGCTTACAGTCACATGAAAGGAGAAGAAAAATGTGTGTCTGAGATAGACTGTATCTGCATGAACACTACAAATTTCCAACTGCCATCTAGAGCACATGTATTGTCAACATGATGTCAATGATATGGATATTAAACTTACTTTGCATTTTGTTATACATATTTAATTTAGAGGTGACCTTTGACCATTTTTGTATAATTTCAACCAAATAGATATGACTGCACAAAAATTATCTTAAAGGAAATTTTCTATGATGTACTTTAAAGGTCCTGTTTTCCCTGATGACAGCATGTTTTTATAGTGAGAACTTGCAGAAGACAACAAGGAGATCTGAAAGCTAATGCAGGATTATCTTTACTTAGTTGGATCTCCTTGGGCTGGTCATTTATCCTCTAAATCCTAATTGCCCCTTAGCACTCACAAATGTCATCTCCCCAAAGCCATAACTGAGCAGAAAGTGAAGCTTAGTATTTTTTGATCTGAGAGAAGAGATTGTGTCCATGCAATCATGACAATAAAAGTGACTGAGTATAGTTTCAAACATTTCTTTAACAGAAACTTAGCCTTTGAGTTTAAGGTTATATAAAGTGAAAAGGAATTTGGGTAATTAATATGAACTCAAACATTAAAAGATTCCTCAAGTAATCCAAAGGTATCAAATGGTCAATGACATAAAATACCTCTCTAGTTTTTATGATGAGAAGAGAAGGCCTTGGTAAATGGCTAAGTAGGAATGAAAGTCTAAGGCTAAATTTCTATGAAGAAACATTGTAATAAAATTTTTGAAACATATTCAGAGATATTTCTTGAGATCATTATCATGTATTCCATACACAAATGTATTTTTTCCACTTTATTTTCAATGATTTTTTATGTACAGCTACAACTTTAGAAAGCTGGAGTGTTATTCCTTGGCTTTTCTCCCTCAATTAAATCATGTTTTCTTGGTGGAAAGAGAGTTTTAAATTAAAATGGAAGCAAGTGGGATTAATTTAGAGAGTTACTAAAACTGAAATGTACATAATATAAGACAATATCAAGCTAATTATTTTCTGTATTAGTGTTAGACCTTTTATGGGTGAATGAAGTTAAATATTTGTTAGTATAAAGGACATAAAGGAGCAAGCAAAGACACTAAGACCAGAACATGACTCTATATGTATATCAGCTTGAGTCTATTCATAGCAGAATCACTACAAATTGGTGACCATACAGAGTTGCAATCTTTTTTCTTTTGAGATGCATGCTTTTTCACTAAAAGAAGAAGGGAAGGAAGGAGGGAAAGAAGGAAGGAGGAAATGAGGGAAGAAAAGAAGGAAGGAAGGGAGGAAGGAAGAAATTTCATTAAAAAGAAATTCTTTGATGATTCAACATCATGGAGAAGTTATTGTATTGAGCTTGACCTGGATCTGTAACTCTTGACATTTACTATTGAAAATACATCTGTTTTCTTGGCTGATAGTCTTAAAAGACAGAATCAACATAATAAGCCTGCACATGCATCCCCATATCTAAAATGAATGTTACAAAATAAAATACAATATATATTCTCAAATGTTAAAAAAATATGTGCAGAGATATGGGAAGACATAGTGTGCTTATTTCTATGAAATTGTTAGGTGACAAAGCTCTTTTCTTCATGCATTATTGCTTAGATGTTTGTTCGAAATTCTGTTCACATTGACATGCGTGCATTAAACTAACATGATAATGTATACATTAATTAGCTCAAATGATATCCACATTCTCTGGTTTTTCACCATAACTTTTTCTTCCTGAAGTGCATGATGCCACGGAAAAGAAAAGCTCACAGGGTGAAACCCAAAGGAAGTCTTTGTTAGGGCCTGAGTAATTTTTTTTAAAAGTCTCCATACCTTTCACATTCTTAGCTTCAGTAATCCTTGAAGAGAACAGAGTCAAACCTTGTATTTTAATTAGGATCTTTCAGTGCTTATGGCCTTGTGGAGCGAGAGGAAGAAAGACATTCTATGGGTGTGTGTGAAAGAGAGAACCAAGGTTGTTTTCTTTGTGACTAGCGTTTATGTTGTGTAAGAGCAGAAGACAAACTTGAGGTTAGATTTGTGATGTGAAACCAAATGGACTAAAAGGAAAGCGTACTAGCTTGAATTAGAGATATTAAATTAGTATATCACGCAAATCAGTGAATATTAAAAGAGAATATATTAGGAGAAAAAAGTAGTAGAAGTTGCCTTTCTGAACAAATTACAACATTTGCAAATGGGCTTGTCACGTACCATCATGTAGATACTAGTCAAGTCTAAGGTGTAAGCAACTATTTTTCATTTTTAAAGATCGTGGCAAAGGTGGAGAGTTTAACAGTAAATGAGTTCACTGGTCTTCTAGAATTCTTTACTTACAACTACAATTGTAATTTTTCCATGGCCATGCTATGAATTGTTAAAAGAATATTGGCATTTTGCTATATTTTTAAAATCATCTTTAAATCATTTCAAATAGTGAAATAGTATTACACTAATTTAACTTTCATTAAGTAAATTTTCAACTTCAGCTAAGTTTCTTAATCAATGTTTATTTCAGTTAGAGGATAGTTTTATTATTGTTTTTCCTCTTTGAAATAGTATCTTTGAAGCTAATGTCCACATGATTTCTTTACAGATAAAAGAATTTTATTCACAAAATAAGAATAAACAACCTGTAATTTTAATACCACCTAAACTATTTTAATCTCTTTTTGGATATGTACTTTAACTTGAACTACATATATAGCTGTAGATATATAGGTATGCTTATATATAGATATAAACACATCTCTTCAAACCTATAGAAATGTATTTCTCAAATGTGTAAAGTATACTGACACTGCCAGACCACAAAAGATGTTTTGTATTTATGGATCTACTTGCAATTTGGGGTGTGCCAAATTCCCACATCTTGTTGTCAATATTGGTTTGAAATATCTAAAAGGAAATTTAAAATATTAAGGCCATCCTCTTTAGGATCCACTTGGAACACTGAAAAAGGTGTGAAAAAGTTGATCTTGGATTTCTTGTGAGTTTGAGGTGCTTTACATTTGTAACGTTGTTCTCTTCATTGCATTCATACATGTGCTTGAAGCTTGCTGTCTTGTGGGAGACAGTGAACAACTCTTTTCCCAATGCCACTTGTGTAAGATTTTACCTGCACTGTGTCAATGTAACTCTTCGATATGCTACTTAAGGGAGTACCAGGAAGATGACCTACCCTGAGTCATCCAGAGAAATGTTTCCCCAGTTCCTGGTGGTCCTATGAATCACTAATGTCTTTATAATAAATGCCCTCCTAAAAATTAATGTAACTGGGTTGATTGTGTTGCATGACATGAAGTAAACCCAACTGCTGCAACAGGGTGTGGTCTGCATCACGGCAAATACATGGTGGGAGTGAGGGGCAGGTTGTCCCTCAGCACCCACAACATGGACCAGTAATCAAGGCTGGCGCACTTCTCCAGTGAGAACAGATGTAACCTTGGACTCCTTCTCCACACAGTGCTTCAGGAAGCGTTATGAGTCTGCACTGGCATAGGAAAATAAGCTGTTTGGCATGGCTGCCATGTAGAACTTATTTTCTTTTACCTCTTATAAAGAGTTCTTTTAAAAATAAAACTATTGTCAACCAATGAGTGTAAAGGTGTTATTTTTGATGACTTTTTTTTAAGTTTATGTTTTGAAATCTCCTCTCTCTTTGCAGGAAAAAAAAAAAAAAAAACAAGATACAGAATATAAAAGAGACAATTTAAATGATAGAAAAGTAAATAAGCATGTTTATGAGCCAGAAATCAAGAAGAAAAGGCAATGATAAAAAGAGCTGGAGCCAGAGACATCCCAGGCCTTGGGACTGGAAGCAGGCGCTCACAGTGGGATGCTTGGCCACTCTGGGGCACCGAGGGATCTAAGTGCCACTCACAAGGTGACCGGCCAGCTACAGTGACTCCTTAACGTAAACAATGTCTGGGCTCTCATCTTGATAAATGATGTTGAAAAAAAGTGTTACTGATCATTGTCTGGGACTAAGGCTTAGTAAGGTTTACTTACAGAAAATAAAATCAAACAGTCACACAGCCAAGATTGGGGCAAGTTGCCTGTTGGACCTGCTCCAGGGTTTGACATATCCCACGATGACAGGGAAAAGGTTGGCACTACGCTGGGCCGTGGCTCAGGATGGGAGACCACAGGGCAGGGGAACGGAGCAAAAGCAAGCTAGAAAACCTGTGTCACTAATGAGCAAAGGAAAGCAGCAGGAAGGAAGAAAGAGAGAAGATGGATGTCCTCTAGTTAAAATAAACATACTAAAACAAATAGAACGATATGAAAAGACTCTACCTAGGTTGAGTATCCTCTAAAAAAGACACAGCATTCATGTTTCATATTGCTATTGTAGCAAATTGCCACCAATTTAGTAGCTTAACACAACATGAACCATTACTTTCCAGCAGCTTAGACGTCCAACATGGAGCTCACTGGGCTAAAATCCAGGTGTTGGTGGGCTGCTTTTCTTTCGTTTTCAGCTCTGGAGGCGGCTGCGTTCCTTGGTTTTTGGCTCTCTCTCCATCTTCAAAGCGCATCACGGCAACCAGTGCTTCTGTCATCAGGTCAGCTCTGTCTCTCACATTTCTACTTCTCTCTTGCAAGGACCTTTGTGATTCTGTTGGACTCACCTGGATAATCCAGGACAATCTCCTCATCTTAAAATCCTTAATTTAGTCACACACAGAAAATCACCTTTGTTATGAAAAGTAACATTTCCACATCCTGGAGGAAGGGGGCATGAATTTGTCTACCACAGCATCCGCAAAAGGAATGACAGATATGGTACAATAAATGCATACAGAAATAAATCTGTGGATTCAGGAAAAATCAAGTCATGGTTGTAAAAATATGTAACAGATAGAAGAGTTTCCAAACTGGACATCCAGGAAAAAATTCACCCAGGATGCAGCTTAGAAAATATGCTATGGCATATACGAAGGAATTGCATGTATGCGTGCATGCACGTGTACCCGTGTGCGCGCACACACACACACACACAGCCCATGTATAAAAGAACAATTCAGAAATATGAAGGGTAGATTTAGAGACTCTGACATATAACCATGAAGTTCAGAATAAAAAGAATAAAGGAAAAACAATACTGAAAAAAGTAAGGATTTTCCACAATTATAGAAAAACTCGAGCCTTCGGATTGGATGTGCATATCTAGTACTAAGAAAAATAAATGAAAATTAATCCACACAGAGGCATAAAGTAATCAAACTGTGGCACATCAAAATCCATATTCCCTTTCAGTTTGATAGGAGGAACAAATTCAAGAGATGCATTGTACAGTATGGTGACTATAGTTAATATTTTTTGTATTCTTGAAAGTTGCTGAGTAGATTTTGAATGTTCTTACTACTAAAAAGATAAATATGTTAAATAATTCATCTACTAATTAACTTGATGTAGCCATTCTATAATGTATAAGTGTTTCAAAACAACATATTATATATGATAAATACATAGTCAAAATAATTCAAAATCTTCTAATGATAAAAATAAATTTAAAAAACTGGAAATCCATGTTGTTAAAAGTTAAACATGAGAAAAGTATTACCCACAAAAAATAACAGACCTCTCTGGAAACTTAATTTTTAAAATCAGACATTAGAGATTACTTTCAAAATGCTTTGGCAAAAACAAAAACAAAATAACAATGAAAGAGCCCTATGAATTTAAAGCATTAATCAAGATGAAATACGAAATGAAGTACATGGTTTCTTACAGCTCAGTTTTCCTATCTGGAGTCACTTTACTTTCGCAATAGTATTTCTTGCAGTAACATTCTATTATTTCTATGTCCAAACATACATATTTATCCAGTAATTAATTCAAGGTGTGAGAGGAGTGAAGATACTAATAACAGAAATAAGAAGAGGGAATCAGAAGAGAGAAATGCAGGCTCCCTTGCAGGGCGTTTTTGAGTTGACAAAAGGACGTGTGATCCCAAGATTTCTCTTGACCACTGAGACTAAATTTACACAGATTAAAGAAATTGTGTAACATTAAATAACTAAAGTTATAGCCCTAGGAACTTCCATTTCACTAGAAGGAGTTTATCATGGGGCTGTTGTTAAAGGAGGGTCAGATGGTCTAAAAATTAATTGGCAAACAAGTTGATTGCATTAAGCTGGAAGTACTGTGGAAAACTCTGTGGTTCTTTATTAAATGAAAACACTTTAGATATTGGGAAGACGGCAACAGTGAAGTGTCCTTTGAATCAGGAATAAGGACTTTTATGTGTTCTACTCACTATCTACGTGATCGTGATCTCAAGTTATTGTTTTTCGTAAATATTGTAGATGTGTTAAAATGTGAAATAGGTTTTCAATCAGGAGCCAATTCTAATCACCCATCAGTGGCAACTTGGAGCCTTAAGTCTGGAAAGAGTTTCTTTAGTGTGCCAGGTTGTTCTTGTGTCGCTATAAAGCAATACCTGAGACTGAGTAATTTGTAGGAAGAGAGGTTTAATTGGCTCACAGATCTTCAGGCTGTGAAGGTAGCATAGCACCAACATCTGCTTCTGGGGAGTCCTCAGAAGAAGGCAAAGGGTGAGCAGGTGTCTCACGTGGCAGGAGCTGGAGCAAGAGTAGGGAGAAGTCTCACACTTTTAAACAATCAGATCCTGTAAGAACTCACTCACTATTGCAAAGACAGCAACAAGGGGATGGTGTTAAACCACTCATGAGAAATCCAGCCCCATGATCCAATCACCTCCCACCAGGTCTCACCTCCCACACTGGGGGCTACATTTCAACAAGAGATTTAAAGAGGACACATATCGGAACTATATTATGTAGAATCCCAAGACAGAGCCTAATGAAGTCTGAGATCAATTAATTGTAGGTATCTGTCATCAGGTAACTGAAATAGAAGGAATGGCAGCAGAAGTCTTGTAGGTTTGTGGCTTGTGCAGTAGTTTGTTGATCAATGTTTAACAACAGGTTTTCGTGGATGGTCAGGGAAGGCCTTTTTTTTTTGTAGCATTTGACAATCTCCTGATAACAAATTTTCCAACCATGGCTGATTTACTCACAAGGTGGAACTGAATTCTGACCAAAGATGGCTGTTGCTAACTGGTGTCAGCTCCAGAACCTCAGGAGTCTGGTGGGTTAATGCTGAAATTCAGTATCTAAAGTACTTGTCTTTTGTTCACCTATAGAGAAGTAAAGTATGGGTATGAGAAAAGTTTGAATTAGTTTAGATAGTATTTATAAGAACGAGTTTAAAAGAAAAGAATGGAAATGGTTCGTGGGTTGCATAATTGAGACTCCAGAGAGTGGTTGAATAAATTGCTGTGTTTTATCCTGGAGAGGAGGCAGCTGGAGAGTGATTTCATAATCTTTATATTTATGGAGGTTTTTTTTTTTGACAGAGGATGGTTCCCAGTTATTTTCCATCTCTAAGTTTCAAATCAAAATGAATCTAGCCTTAAGTATTTCCCTTAACTACCCAATGGTTATTGCTTTAAAAATATTTTAGAAAAAAAATGCACCGTAAAAAAAAAATGCTTTTTTAGATTGGTTATCAGTTGATCCAGTTTCTACACTTTAAATCCTACTGACCTTTTACACTATATGTAAGATTAGGCAATAAAGATAGTGAAGGTTCAAGGGAAAACTTCTGAGGCCAGGTAATCCAACAGGAATCCAACAGCAACATGGAAAGGCAGGAACTATTTTACCCAATAACTCTAGCTAGAAATTTCAGCAATTGCCAACCATTCCTGCTCCCTCACATGTAATTCATCACATGTTTCACGAATTCTAACTCCAGAAGTTCTCTTGAATTTTTTCCAGCCTGTTCTCTCAATTCGCTGGTCTAGTGCAAGCTATTCTTTATAATATTGCAGCTGTTCTTACTACACTTTAAATAAACAGAGTAGAAAATTGTTGACCAGATGAATGAAAAGTTGGCCACCAACATGACATTATCCCACTAACATTCTCTCAAGGTATGCTCCTCAAATGGGTATTTTAAGTCATTTGAAGTTCTAAATGCAAGACTGGATATCTTCTGCACGTGTTTTCATTGATTCAATATGAAAGATTATACTATTTCTATGATGTTACCAAATATGATTGGCATTGTTTTGCAATGCTCTTAGGTTTAATCCCTCTAAATCTTTTGCCTTAAATGTAGATATCTTTTGCTATATTAAGAAAAAAGGACATTAGAGTCTATGCCAAAATTTGCAATTCTTTTAAAATTATTTTTTGTCTAAATCTTGAAAATAATTTAGAATCACTAAATGTTCAGGGAAATCTCTATTGAGAAAAGTAAAATTTATAGCTCACAGACTAGATTGAACACACAATCAACTGTTCAACTTAAAACACTTGTCTCAAATAGTATAATAACTCACAAATGGTGATGGATTAAGTAACTTCATTACACATTTGTTAATTTATGTTTTAGTCCAACTCTTTTTTTTTGAGACGGAGTTTCCCTTGTTACCCAGGCTGGAGTGCAGTGGTACAATCTCTTCTCATTGCAACCTCTGCCTCCTGGCGTTCAAGCAATTCTCCTGCCTCAGCCTCCCAAGTAGCTGGGACTACAGGTGTGCGCCACCATGCCCAGCTAATTTTTGTATTTTTCAGTAGAGATGGGGTTTCACTATGTTGTCCAGGATGGTCTCGATCTCTTGACCTTGTGATCCATTCACTTTGGCCTCCCAAAGTCCAACTCTTTTTAAAGCCATCAATCTGCGTGAAGTTTATGAGTGAAAGATACACTAGAAAACAAAACAACAACAAAAAAACACCTAGTATTTGATGATCTCCTAATATGTGCTGGGAGCTTTGTATGTATGACATTTTAACAAATATTTAAGTCAGATACTATCTCTTTCTTCAGATGAAGAAATTCAGGCTTAGGTTAAATAATTTACATGTAGTCACAGAAATGAAATGTGCCAATACAGTCTGAATCTACTTAATGCTTCAAAATATTTTTCAATGATAAATGCGGCTTCTTGTAGGGGAATATAACATGGAAATAAGGCAGGTAGTTTTTGCTGTCCAAATGTTTAGTATAGATGAAGAAAAATACATACTCAATTACCACTACTGTTTAAAAACAATGTCTTTGATTTAATATATGATAAATATTAAATGTGTGGTAATGAAAACAAGCATATTTTTAGAGTTCAAAAGGGAGAAAAATATCCTTTATAATCTGGGGCATTTCAATATTCAATTTTATTTATTGTATATAAAGAAATGGTCAGAACTCTACCCTAACCATCCATCCACCAATTCATCCATTCATCTGCATGTCCATCCATTCATCCACCCAAACATCTATGTATCCATCCATTCACACATACATTATTTCATCTGGCATTCATACCTCAGTAGCTAGTCTCTAAGAAGGAAGATAAATTTATTCAAGTTTCTATGTAGATAGAAGTATTTTAATACTAAAATGTGGATGTTTGTAATCTTGTTATTGCTGTTTCCTTTCCAAATGTATGCCAATCATATATTTCTAAGACTTATTACCTCTGAAATGCTTCCTCCTGGAAATGATGCATGTCACTTCTACTGACATTTTATTGACCAAAGCACATGACAGCCATTCCTGAACCTATCCTTAGGAAGACAAGGAATAATAATTCACTCATTTGTCAAAGAAATACAGGAGATCCAGAAATATTGGTGAGCACTGGTAACATCCATCAAGCTGAAAAAATGTGGCATAGATGGTAATATATAGGACCCAAAGAGGTATTTACCAGGATAAAACATATTTAAGACACAAAGGTTTTCACTAACAGCAAAAACAAACTTTGTCTTAGTTCTGTCTGTTCTGACTACTCTAACAGAATACCACAGACTGGGTGGCTCAAACAACAAACATTGATTTCTCAGCCAGTTTTGATGTCTGGAAGTCTGAGATCAGGGTGACAGCATAGTCAGCTTCTGTCGAGGACCATCCTTCTGGCTGCACACTGCCGACTTCTCCTTGTATGCTCACGTGGCAGACAGCAGAGACTTCCTGAAGTGGTAAGGGCTCAGATCCCATCCGAGAGGGCTCCACCCTCATGAGATAATCACCCAAAGTCTCCACCTCCTAACACTGACACACTGAGGATTCAAATTCCAAAACATGAATAACAAACCTGGAGGCAAAATTCTAAGTAGCAGAAATCTTTCATCTCTTCTGTAACTAACACTAGTAGAAAATGTCTTCTTTCATTCAATGCTTAGAATCCATCTTGGAGAGCAGGAAAAGATATATTACATATGCACACATACATACAAACATACATTTGTTTGAATGTGTGTGTGTATGTAGACGTCTATATATAATATATACACTAGCAATTGCCTACTAGTGCTAGATGCACTAGTAGGTAGTTGCACCTGGCACTAGTAGGTAGTTGCTATATGAGGGCACATTTATTATAGTTTTCTGTCTAATTCACAGGGGAGAGTTTTTTTAATCAGCTGGTAATATATGTTTCAGTCTTTTCTTGCAAATAAGAGTGGAATAGTCCAGGCATGGTGGCTCATGCATGTAATCCCAGCACTTTTGGA
>PVKP010033147.1:0-25276 GCA_004027715.1 Plecturocebus donacophilus | reverse complement strand
CCCTGAGCATGGGGTATAGTAGTGTGAGCTGACGTGCACACCTCAGTCTGTCCCCTGAGTATGGGGTATAGTAGTGTGAGCTGACGTGCACACCTCAGTCTGTCCCCTGAGCGTGGGGTATAGTAGTGTGAGCTGACGTGCACACCTCAGTCTGTCCCCTGAGCATGGGGTATAGTAGTGTGAGCTGACGTGCACACCTCAGTCTGTCCCCTGAGCATGGCTCCAACAGGGCTGATCCTCCTGCCTCAGCCTCCCAAAGTGCTTTTTGCAGAAACTGTTTCATTTTTCTGTAGTCAAATTTATGCGCTGCTCAGAGCTTCAGAGTTTCACATCATTGTTTGAAAAGGCGTTCTGGCCGGGCTCGGTGGCTCACGGCTGTAAGCCCAGCACTCTGGGAGACAGAGGTGGGAGGATCCCTTGAGCCCAGGAGCTCGAGACCAGCCTGGGCAAGATGGTGAGACCTCCCCCGTCTCTAATTTTAAATTTAAAAAAATTAAAAAACAAAAGGACTTTTTCCCATTCTAAAGTTTTAAAGGACACTCCCATTCTTAGAAAACGCCTCTAAGATGTTATCTGTTAACTATTACCTACACGAAGCATTGTAGTCCACCCTGCTATACGGCGATGGATAAACTACAGACGGTTTTCTCCAGGCACCCAGCCCGCCGCTCACTTCCCCCGAGCACGGACAAGCTCCCGTGGGGATCTGGGGCAGCGTCTGCACCGTCTGCTCTGTTGCCCCGATTACTGTCTCCTCATCCAGCCTCCCGAGCTGCTCTGACGTGGAGGCTTCACAACATGTTTCAGATGCACTTCCTTAAGAAACGATCCGGGCCACTCCTGTGGGGCTGTTTCCCCTCTGGCCTTTCTTCCCTGACTCAGAGCCATGGCCACTGCATGTGGGTCCTTGTTTGCAGCCTCTCCCCGCCCCCTCAACGGCCCCACCCTTGAGAAATGTCCCTGTGGGACCCCCTCTCCCTCTCAGTCTCCCCCTCCTGCCTTCCTCCCCACCACCTGGAGGCCTGGGCAATTCCCAGTTCCTTGTTTCCCGGATAAGGCAGTTTGTGCATTTGTTTCTCCTTCACGCTGCTGCCGGGTGCTTTCCAGAAAGACAAAGGGCAGTGCTGACACGACCGGTACTGGTCCGTCTGCGACTACATCCAAGCCAATCCAGATTCCAGCCTGGGAAACAGAGCAAGACCCTGTCCTAAAGAAAAAGACAAAAACAAAACAGGAAGCGCATGTTCCAAGTTCTTGCACATCTGAATCTGTTTCAACTTCACTGTGACTTTTAATGGACTGTCTAGCTGGGTATAGAATTCTCAATTCTAAATCATCGTTTGTCAGAAGCTTACAGGCCCCTTCCGTAAACACCTAACGTCAGGGACACCAGTGAGAAGCCAGATGCCAGTGTGATTCTCATGCCTCTGCAGCAGCTTGTTCTTTCTCTTGCTGGGCTTTTCGGATTTTCTCTTTGTGCCTGACCATCTGAAATTTTAGCAGGTATGTCAGGTGTGGCACCCTGTCCTTCATCCTGTTTAGGGCACTGAGGGTCTCTCAGACTGACTGCGATTCTTCAACCCTGGGAAGTTTTCTTCTATTCTTTTTTTTGTTGTTTTTTGCCACCCAGAGTGGAGTGCCGTGGTGCAATCATAGCTCACTGCAACCTCAAACTCCTGGGCTCAAGCAATCCTCCCACTTGGACTCCCAAAGTGGTGGGACTACAGGCATGAGCCAGTGTGCCTGGCCTTCTACTGACTCTTTTAGCACTTCCTCACTTAAAGTTTCTATTTTATCATCCTTGAACTTCCATTAGGTGGTATCTGGAGTGCCTGGATTAAGCCGCTGTACTTCTTACATTTTCTTTCATATGCCCATGTAAAGGTTATTTTTTCTCTGCGTTTTAGGAAATTCCTTCCTTTTTATCTTCCAAGGGTCCCACTGAATTCCACGCTTCCATTGAATTTGAAAGTCTCATTTCAAATCTCAGACTCTTTCTTACTCTCCAGTTGCTCCTTTTCTTCGGAAAACCTCGTTCTTGTGACACAAATCTGATGTCTCCATGGACCTCTTCAAAATTCAGTAACTATAATTTTTGAAAATTCTTCCAGCTCTAAAGCATTAACTCTCTAGGAAAACCTAGTCCACCTTGCCAACAGTGCCCGAGAGGCAATTTAGAATCTTTTAGTAGAAAAATCATGGTTTAAATTCTGACTCTGCCACTAAATAGCCTCAAACGAGCGCCCCCTTCCCCAGATCTCAGTTTTATTCCATAAACTTCTGAGGGGCTACACTCATTTCTAAAAATTCAACCGCACCAGCATGTACCAACGGCCTCTGGTGCACCTGTCTCCGGGGTGGCTGCTGGGGCATGAAGACACTGAACTCACAGAGGGGAGGGCCCGGGGCTGAGGACGTCCGCCAAAGGCGTAGATGCGTGACTGACGCACGACTGGGTCAGGAGTGTGGGACCCGCATGTCACAGATAAGACGTTTTGAGAACGTGCAAAATGTGCCTGGGCCAACGGGCTCAGGAGGCCTCCCAGAGAAGAGCTGCCCTGGATGCCCGGTGCAATGGCCGGGGTGTGGCCCGCAGACCTCACAGGAAGTCCCTGCAGGCCACAGGACACAGGGGAATGCTCCTTCCCACAGCAAGGGTAGTTGCCTGGGGAGGCTTTTCCCTCGAAATCCAGAAAGGTGTCCCAAGGCCCCTGTCTGCACGCTTCCCTCCCAGCACAGACGCCCATGTATGTAAAGCCCCTGCAGCCCAGGCTCGCCCTTGAACTTCAGATGCGTGCTCAGCACCCGGGGCTCTTCCACGGACGCAAGCCCCACCAGGTCACCTGCTTGTGGAGGGCAGGACAGGGCTGCCCCACGATGATGGGCATGACCGGAGGGCCCCTGGGGACCCAGTGGCTGAGTTGACCCTTCCACGCTCTCCTCCCCTCCCGCAAAGCTCTGCTCTCTGGATGTCGTCCTGGGGTTTCTGGAGGTGGGGACGTCAAGGCAGAGGAGGCCAGGCCCTGAGGCAAGCGGAGCAGGGCTGCCGGCAGCCTGGAGCAGTCGCTCAGAAGCCCACGTCCTCCGAGCCACTGCGCTGCTGTTGGACTGTTAGAGGCACCCTAAGCCCCCCGACCCATATGTCAAGGCCGTCTCGCATGGGCTGGGGACTCAGCTGATGCCACCCTGACCTCCTGCAGCTCAGGCCGGAGTCTGGAGCCTTTCCCGACCCCTGTCTTTATCTTGCACCTCCTCTAATTCCCAGCACGCCCTCCCACCTCCACCGTCGGTGCACCCCGGAGCACACATCCTCCTCACTGCCTGCCCCCAGCCACCCTGGGCCGGCCGGGCACCCACCAGCACCCCTGCGGAGCTCAGGCCCCCGGCGAGCGTGAGAGGATGCGAGGCCGTGGCGGGACAGAGCAGCACAGCTTGCTTCTGCCAGCGTGGAGCCGCCACCTTTGCTCCTAGACAAGAGTGCTCCAGGACTGGCCTGGGGTCCAGGGCCATCGCTCTCATCCAAAGTCGGCCCTCTTAAAAACCCAGATACTATCAAGCGTCACATTCCTGAAGCTAAAAATAAACGTGCAACCCAACGTTTCCTAAGACACAAGCCTCCTAGCCAAGAGCTTTCGCTGCTGCAAATCCCTCTGTGAACACTGCTCGGACGGGAAAGCAGAGCCTGCTCCCGCAGGGCTGTGTGCGCCCGTCAGCCGCCCATCGCTGCAGCTGCACTCTCGTCTCCCCTCACCGAGCCCTGCACGCGCAGGGCAGCGAGTCCTCGGAGGCTCGTGGCGTCAGCAAAACAAGCATGGTGGGCACGATGCCAGTCAAGGTGCCCCTCGCACCCTGGGAACACGGACGTCCCTCGCGGTGGCTGTGGGCCTTTTGGGTGCTGGAGCCTCCAGGTCTCGCGGTCACAGGCTGCAAACTAGATGGAAACTTTGGTTTCTGGTGGTGAACTCGGGCATTTGAGGAGAAGGCGATAAATCTTCCCGGGACTCAACGTGGAAAAATGTAAAGTGGTGACTGCAAGAGGCCGAGAGGCCTGGAAGCCAGGGCCGGTCAGCAGGGCCACCGCCGGCCACGTGGGAGAGGACGCACAGAGAAGGAGCAGGGTCCGAAGGAGAAGCAGGGGAGCTCGTCCCCAAGTGAGAGAGTGTCTCGAGGCACCAGATCAAAAGGGCCTCTGAGAGCAGAACAGTTGATAATGAGAGAGACAGAGGGAGAGACAGGTTTTTGATTTAAAATAACGAGTAAACCCTAGGAGCATGGAACGGGCGCCAGGAGCTTTATCTGCGAAGAACAAAGCCCAGCTGTGCAGGCAGACAGGGCGGGCAGACTCCAGAGACGCCCGCAGGGATGTGAGCGGCGACCCGGGGCTCCCGCCGGGAACTCACCATCGGCCTCTGTGCAAACCAGAATAAGTCACCCGAGAGGGGGCTGGGCAGGCTGGCCCCTCCGTGCAAGCCCCGAGGGTCCATGGCCAGGACGGAGGGAGAGAACCCGTGTCAGCTCTGCCACTGACAGCCCCCCATCCGACACTGAGAGTCCCCCGTCCGACGCTGACAGCCCCCCGTCCAACACCCCATCCAGCACTGACAATACCCCATCCAACGCAGACAGCCCCCCGTCCGACGCTGACTGTCCCGTCCAACACTGACAATACCTCGTCCAGCACTGACTGTCCCCCGTCCGACGCTGACGTTCACCTGCATTTATTCAACCTTCTGCCCTGGGGAAATTCGAAGCTCCTGTAAATTCAGGCCCCACTTCCTTTGGAACCACTGGCCTTGGTGGTACATAGTCCTGAGAGCTGCTCTTGGGGCCTGGCGCGAGGGGCTGCAGCGTGTTGGGGGCAGCCCTCCAGGAGGCTGGGGCTAGCCCATCCTGAAGGCCACCCCTGGCTCTGAGCAGGGCTGGGAGGTATGGCTGCATCACCACAGGCCCCTGGGGCTGCCCCCACACTCAGGGGCATGAGGGCTCAAAGAGCAGTGGGTGTAGGAGCCTTAGGGAGGACAAAGAACCCCAGACAAAGACTTGAAGACCAGGCGGGGGTGGGCCCCACACACGAGATTGGTGCCCAGAGCCACCCCCAATCTTACCAGGGACCACGTCTGGACACAAGGGAGACACTGGCCAGCTGGAGCCAGGCACCCTATCTGTCGTCTGTCTGCGACTGGCTCAGAACCCAGGGTGGGGAGGAGCTGAGACCTTGTATGCTGATCCCCTGGCTGCGGGACATGTGGGGCCCATGTGCCACCCATGCCTGTCACCCTGGGTGCAGGTGTCCTCCTGCACTGGCTTGCTTTGCTAGGACTTGGGTGTGGAGGGACACGTGGTGGCTGAGGCTGGTGCTCTACCCAGAACACATGGAGGGACCCCCTCGGCCTGGCCCCACGTGTTCCAAAGGTGGGGTCCACACCAGCCATCATGCCCAGCACGGGAGCTGTGTCCTCCCCGCCCGGCCAGTCTCCCTGCAGTTTTGCTTGTGTCCTTTCAGGCCAGTGCCCTCCTCCCCAGGACCAGCAGCAAGGGAGGCTCCGGGTGTGACCGGACAGTTCCACCAGGCACCTTGACGTTGTCCAGAGCAATTTCCCGGCCTCAGTGCAAGGTTGTGGATTCACGACCTTTCCATTCTTGTTGTCAGGCATTCGTGTGCAAGAAGCCCCTTCACACCCACCTCCGGCCTGTTGCTAGGGTTTTAGGACCAGTGTCTCCATTTTTCGTCTTACAGCTCTCACTGGGGAGAAAGCCAGCCCCATATGTCATGGCAGGGGCCTGGGGCAAGGACAGACAGGCGACATTCCTCCGGAGCTGCGTGCACAGCGGCCGGGTCGCTCCATCTCCCGGCCCGAGGACCATCTCTCTTCTGCTATAAATACGTATTTGAGTCAGAAAATAAAACGCTTCCAGCCGGGCGGCTGGCCCTTCCTGAGCTCAGAGCGGCCGCGTTGGGGTCCAGGCCCCTCCCCGTCCCCACAGCTCGGCCGTGGCCTACTTTCCAAGCCAAAACAAAGTTCTGATGGAAAATGATTAACAAAGGAAGGATTTCTGCTTCTCTGCTCTGGCCCCTGCCGGGTGGGACGGTAACTGTGCCCTGTACGCTGTGGGGGAGCTCCGGGGATGCGCTGATGAGCCGGCACTGGCTAGAGCCCAGGGCACAGGTGGGTCACAGGCTGGAGCCCCGCCTCCTGGGAAGGGCGCAGGTGCCTCCCTCTGTGCCTTCAGGTTCCACAGAGACCCTGACCCCTGGCCCCCGGCGTCTGAGCCCATCCTCTGAGGCTGTTGGGTTTGAGGTGGGAGAAACTGGTCTCAGGCACCAGGGGCAGCAGATTCTTGAGTTCTTGCTCCTGGTGCTCAAGTGAGCTCCTTGCAAACTTTCGAGAGTACCGAGGGGCCTATGTGTTGGGAGCCCGGGCCCAGGGGTTTAGGGGAAAAGCTATGTTCCTGCCCGTCGGGAGCCTGTGTGTTACGGGCCCGGTCCCAGGGGCTTTAGGAGAACTGCTATTTTCCTGTCTATGAGAAATCTGGGGTCAGCTCCCTCTTCACTTGGGTGCGCCCAACCCCCATCTGGCATCTCAAATATGTCTGTCTTACAGACAGTTTCAAATAAGTCGTCCAATTTTAAATGGAGAGTGTTGGTGGCTTCGTTTTGTGTCTTCATGGATTTCCTGTGTTCTCCGAAGTGAGCGTGGATTGGACTAACGGAGACAGTGCTTTCCTGGCCCTGCTGAGTCGCCTCCCTGGGACCTCCTGACGGCCAGGCTGCCCCAGTGAGTCTGCAGACACCCCACCACCCTCAGGGCTCCCTCCTCTCTACAAACCATAAGGAATAGGAGGGACTTCCAGGACCGGAGGGGCTTCCAGGGTCAGAGAGCGCACCCCTGGGCATGCTGTGGCTGCACCCGCACCCCTGCTAGACGCTCGGAAACGCAGGGTCCCCCCCGCCAGAACCCGATTCTGCACCTTCTCAGGACTCAGTGACTCACACTCGCGCTGGCGGAGGAGAAGTAACGCTCTGAAGTTTCAGCAATTCACACATCAAAACTCTAGAGACATAACTGCTGCTGGAAGTGGGAAATGAACATTCTGGGAGAGGCCGGGTTTCAGCAATACCCCCTGGGAACTGCCCTTTGTGGTTCTAAAGTGGCTTTGCTGGCTTCCGAATGTCAGCTTGAGTCCAGTGAGCTCTGAGCCACTCGCAACGTCACCATGCTTTATGCACTAAATGAAAGTGCGATTTGTTTGTACACTGATGATAATTTACCCACTGAGTTGGCGCTTAGCTCCTTTAAGCTGTTTCAAATGGAGCAGCAGCTGCCAAGCCCGCAGAAATCCACCACCGATTAGCTATTGCCAATTTACGAGGAAGACAAAGGCCCAAGAAGCTGATGTGCCGTGAAGGAGGTCCCACTGTGAAGCCGGCTGGGGTTCTGCGGCCCCTGGTAACCGGGACTTCAGACGCCAGCCTGAGCTCCCGAGGCCTCTGCTTTTCTCAGTCAAAACGGGGCCTGGTGGGGGCGAGGTGACCCGATGCAGGGTGGGACAGGCGAGAGCCCCCTGCGAAACCCAGCTTGGGAGGGGCCTCTGCCCGGTGAAGCCGGGGCTTCAGACCCTTCGCTGGCACAGGTCGGGGAACCGTCTGTGGTCAGGGGGGCCGATGCCGAGAGGATGCCCTCAGTGCCACCTTTGTCCAGAAACAAGGCCTCGTTGGTTCCATCTTCGGGCTGTCCCACCCGGCACCTCCGCCTTCCCCAGGGCCTCACTAGCCCCGAACAAAGCCTGCTGGTGGTGGGCTCAGCAGAGGCCGGGGGGCCGGGAGGCCATGGCCCCCCTGCTCCGCTGTCTCAGGAGGGGAGGGGAGGCCTCGAGGCACCGTCATGCTCAGCGATAAGGGGCTCCCCGCAGGCTTGTTCTTGTTTTTGAAAGAAAGAAAAAGAGAGAAAAGAAGAAAGAAAGAGCGAAAGAAAGAAAAAAAAAGAATGAAAGAGAGAAAGAAAGAGGAAGAGACTTTCGAAAAAGAGAGAAAAGGAGAAAGAAAGAAACAGCAAAAGAAAGAAAAAAAGAATGAAAGAGAGAAAGAAAGAGGAAGAGAAAGAGGGAGAGAGAACAGGATTCTTGTTCTGTTGCCCAGGCTAGAATGCAGTCTAAAAATGGGCATTAAAAACCTCTTTTATGCCAATAATTGTGCTTAACAATGGAGACAGGAAGGAATAGGGGATGAAAATAACAAACAAGCAGCCAACCAATATTTTATTAAACCTGTGAGATGCTATGCAGTTGCTGGGGAGTGTTCTTGAAGGATAACTGCATCCTCCGACAGGGACCAGATCCAGCCCGGCCAAACCTGGCGGGCAGCAGGCAGAGCGCCAGGACCGGCACCGACTGGCCGTGGACACTGGCTTAGGTCACTGGCACGGGGAGTCAGAAGAGCCCCGGAGCATAGCCGAGCAGAGCTGCTGCACAGCAGGGAGGTCCTGGCTGCACCTCGGAGAGGCCGGGGCCCTTGTCCCTCCACATCCCGGGCCGGCCACTCTGTCGCCAGCCGAAGGGGAGCAAGGCTGTCTGGGGTCCATGGTCAGAGTCCCCAGGCATGGCCAGCTCTGGTGGGAGGTGGGAGATGAGACATCTAGGAGCCCCCTGAGGGAGCTCCAGGCTTGTTGAACTTCAGCTGGGCTTGGGGAGGGGGCCAGGTCCAGCCCTGAGGGAAGCCCCTGTGGCCTCCAGCACCCCAGGACTGTCTCCACCCTGCACAGGCCACAGCCCCACGGAGGATCCCCCTCCACGGACCCCTCTGGAGTGGGTTGAATGGTGACCCCTCAAGATGCCCACATCGTAACCTGGAACCTGTGAATGCGGCTTATTTGGAAATCGGATCTTCCCACATGTAATTATGTTAAGGATTTTTTTTTGGAGACGGAGTCTCACTCTGTTGTCCAGGCTGGAGTGCAGTGGTGCTATCTCAGCTCACTGCAACCTCGCCTCCCAGGTTCAAGTGATTCTCCTGCCTCAGCCTCCCGAGTAGCTGGGACTACAGGCATGCATCATCACGCCTGACTACCTTTTGTATTTTTAGTAAAGACAGGGTTTCACCATGTTGGTCAGGCTGGCCTCGAACTCCTGACCTCAGGTGATCCACCTGCCTCCGCCTCCCAAAGTCCTGGGATTACAGGCGTGGGCCACCGCACTGGCCTGTTATGGATCTTGGGATGAGGGTGCCCTAGATCCAGTGACAAGAGTCTTATGAGAGACCAAGAGGCAGGAATGCGGTTAGCATGGCCACAAGCTGAGAAGCCCCCAGGCACCTCCAGAAGCCAGAAGAGGCAGATGGCCCCTCCACAGGACCCCGTGGCCCCCACGCCTCTGGGAGGGCACGTCTGTCTTCTGGCCACCCAGCACATGGCACGCTGTTGCAACAGCTACAGGAAACCCGCACGCACGTCGTCCCAAACCTGGAGGCTGCACAGTCCCAGCACAGGGGTTTCCAGAGCCTTTGGGGAGCAGAGCCTTGCTTGGGGGTCACATCCTGCACAGAGGGGATGCAGCCAGCTGCCCAGAGAGACAGGGTCAGGACCCGGCGCTGAGTGTAGGCTGGGGGCACCCAGGAGTACAGGGGGCTCTGGCCCACCTGGCCCAACTCTTTTCCTCTCCTCGGGGGGCAAGGACCCTCCACAAAGATGAGGTGAGGTGCTGACACAGTATTGGGGGCACATATCTTAATGGATACGGATCCCAGATAGGTTCCTAGAATGGGGATTTTTTAATCTACAAGCGAATTTTAACCCCTGGGATTTCAGCAAAGGCCCTGCCTGAGCCCCTCTCCTCATCCGCACACCCTGCTGGGGGTGGGGGACGCGTCACTGGCGGTGCTCAGGGGATTCTGGTGTACATGCCTGGGGAGGCCCCAAGTCACGAAAACCAGGGCCACACTGCCCAGGGATCTCGTGGTCCGTGAGGACTCAGGACCCACGTGTCAGGGAGGGGGCACTCTCCCCACCTGCTCCACACCAGAGCTGATCCCTCCATCATGGGACTCTGCCTGGGTGGGCCCAGCTCAGTCCTCCTGTCCTCGTGTCCATCTGACCCTCGGTCTGTCCCGAGAGTCTCTGCCGTCTGATCATTTTGACTTGACCCGAATGCCCAGCCACCCCGCTGTGTCTGCAGCGTCTTCCAGAAGGACCTTTCCTCTCGGCAGCCAGCTGGGAGCACCCCCTCGCCGCCTGGTCCCCACACTGTGATGGGAAGAGTGTTCACTACTCCGCCCCCAGCTACAGGACGGACATTAGACGCCGCGGCGTGAGGGTCTGGTGGATGGAACCTCACGTTTCCTCCGAGAGCCGCCTGTTTATCATGCAGGCCCCATCCTCAGCAAAGCATCCTCAGTCCTCCGGCCACTCCCTCCTTACAAATGACCTTGAGGAGAATCCTGCTGGCTCCACCATGACAGAGGCCCTGCCTGGGCTGGACCTGCATGGGGTCAGAGGACTCTTCTACAGAAACTCAAAGACAGCCAAGGCCCAGTGTGGCCGCCAGATGGCCACCCCCTCCCGCTCCCTCTGGAAGGTGCCGTCTGCCCTTTCCATCTCTCTGAGACTGTCTGACAGGTGTTCAGGAAACACGAGTGCCTCGCGTGGGCGTGGCTCACGAGGTCCTCTCCCCTGCGGGAGCGACCCTGTCCCCTCCTGAGGCCCTGACAACCTGCTCGCTGTCACCCAGCCACAGTGCAGGCCGGACTCCAGTGCCACGTCCCCACGTGCCACCTGTTTCTCTCTGCAGCAAGTGTAGCCCCCACATCCTCATGGCTTAAATGCAGAGCCAGTGCCTCGGTGGGGCCCAGCAGTCCCTGTGCCCAGCAGGGAAGACCTTGCCGTCACACGAAGCCCCTAATGGGGAGCGTGCGGCCTCAACTCCTTGCAAGACCTTGAGCTTGGCCTCCTGAAGGCGGCTGCCTGGACCGAGTGGAGCCTGTGCAGCTGGTGCAGGCTGCGATGGCACCTTCGGGGCTTTGGGGCTGCAGTCAGGTTTCTCCTGAGTCCTCGAGCTAAAAATATGCCTGCTGAAATGTAATAATAACAAAATCCAGCTGTGCTCTGCACATTTTCTAAAAGTCTTCCCTGCCAATACACAGCTCCGCGAGGCAAAAGCACTGCTCCGGCGTCTCTCCCAGTGACGTGGGGCACAAGGTCACATGGTGGCCTCATCCCAGCCAGCGCTCATGCACCCCTCACGCTGCTCCAGGCGCCATCAGGGACCGAGGCTTCCCCAGCCTCCTTACCTTGCCTCTGAGGGCTGCAGCCTGCGCAGGCTGTGGACGATGGTGGACGACGGCAGCCCAGCACAGCTCCCCCAGGGAGGGAGGACCTCAGGTCTGGACTTGGCCACCAGTCTGCCCCTGCCTGGGCTCTCCCCTCAATTCCGAGTGTTTGTCCCCAAGCTAATGGTCCCCAGTCCCATCCTCCATTTGTTAAGGACTTGTGGCCATCCAGAATCAATGAATTCTAATTCTGAAAATGTGATTATACTCTGGTTATTGGTATGGAAGTGGAAGTGGTCAGCAGGCCTGTCCAGTAATGTCCTAACAGGGAGAAGGCATATTTCCTTTTCATTTACCTCCCATAGTTGGCTGGAAGGCAGGCATGATGGCTGGCACATGGGCAGCCAGACTAGGAGTTAGCATTTACCTCCCATAGTTGGCTGGAAGGCAGGCATGATGGCTGGCACATGGGCACTCCTAGACTATGAGTTAGCAACCACATATTGAGGACGGCTGCACAGCAGGATAAAGAGGGTGGAGCCCCCGATCCCAGCCCTGGTGTGTTGACATTTGCAGGAGGAAATGGACATTCTATCTTTTTAAGCCCCTTTCATTTTCTTTTCTTGTCTTTCCTGTGATCCTTTCCCAGGCCTTGTAGAATGTGGACTAGAATGACGGTGGGCACCCAGCCTTGCTCCTGACCTTAAGGGGAATGCTTCCAATGGGGAAAAGGGTCCCTATTTAACAACTAGTGTTGGGAGAACTGGCTGGCCATACACTGCAAATTGAAACTGGATCCCTTCCTTACACCATATGTAAAAATTAACTCAAAATGGATTAAAGACTTACGTGTAAAACCCAAAACCATAAAAATCCTAGAAGAAAATCTAGGCAATGACATTCAGGACAGGCATCGGCAAAGATTTCATGATGAAAATGCCAAAAGTAATTGCAATAAAAGAAAAAAACTGACAAATGGGAACTAACTAAAGAGCTTCTGCACAGCAAAAGAAACTATCAGAGTGAAAACCCAACCTACAGAATGGGAGAAAAGTTTTGTTATCTATCCATCTGACAAGTGTCTAATATCCAGAGTCTAAAAGGATCTTATACAAATTTACCAAAAAAAAAAAACCCATTAAACAGCAGGCAAAGGACATGAACAGACACTTCTCAAAAAAGACATACATGTGGCCAACAAACGTATTAAAAAAAGCTCAACATCACTGATCATTAGAGAAATGCAAATCAAAACCACGATGAGATACCATCTTACAGCAGTCAGAATGGCTATCACTAAAAAGTCAAAAAACAACAGATGCCAGTGAGATTGTGGAGAAAAAGAAACACTTTTACACTGTTGGTGGAGTGTAAATTCGTTCAACCATTATGGAAGACAGTGTGGTGATTTCTTGAAGACCCAGAGGCAGAAATACCAATTGACTCAGCACTATTCACAATAGCAAAGAATAAATTTAAATGCCCATCAATAATAGACTGGATAAGGAAAATGTCATCCATAGACACCATGGAATACTATGCAGCCATAAGATGGAATAAGATCATGTCCATTACAGGGACATGGATGGAGCTGGAAGCCATTATCCTTAGCAAACTAGTGCAGGAAGAGAAAACCAAACACCACATGTTCTCACTTCTATGTGGAAGCCGAATGATGAGAACACACGGACACATCGGGGACCAACACACACGGGGGCCTGTTGATGGTGGGATGAAGGGAGAGATAGCACCAGGAAGAACAGCTAATGCACGCCGGGCTTGATACCTAGGTGATGGGTTGATGGGTGCAGCAAACCACCATGGCACACATTTACCTAGGTAATAAACCTGCACATTCTGCACATGTACTCTGGAACTTCAAACAGAAGTTGAAGGCAAAAAAAGAAAAGAAATCAAATAAGAATTAAAAAGGGGGAATGCTTCCGAAAATTCACCACTAAGATATGACACAATATAGGTTTTTATTTTTATTTATTTATTTTTTTGAGATGGAGTCTCACTCTGTCGCTCAGGCTGGAGTGCAGTGGTGCAATCTCGGCTCACTGCAACCTCTACCTCCTGGGTTCAAACAATTCTCCTACCTCCACCTCCCAAGTAGCTGGGACTACAGGCGCCAGCCACCATGCCCAACTAATTTTTTAGTAGAGACAAGGTTTCGCCATGTTAGTCTGGTCCCTGACCTCAAATGATCCGTCTACCTCAGCTTCCCAAAGTGCTGGGATTACAGGCATGAGCCACTGCACCCGGCCTGATATAGGCTTTAAAGGTACATATCCTCTTTACACACTCTAAAATAATTTTTTTAGATTAAAATTATTGCTTCTTGCATGTTGATAAAATTTACCAGCAAAACAATCTAGGCCTGGTTTTCTTTGAAAGATTTTTATACTCAAATCCAATTTAATTAATGGTTATACAACTATTTATTTCTTTTCATTTTACTTCTGTTAAGTTTTATTTTTCTAGAATTTCGTCCACGTCATCCAAGCTTTTAAACAAATGAGCATAAATTGTTAACATATTCTTCGTAATTGCTGGAGCATCTGTGGTTGTCTTCTGTCCTTGTTCTTTGTATTATTTATTTATACTGTTCTCTTTGTCTTCAATGGGATTACCAGAAATTTGTCAATTTTATCAAACATTTTCAAATAATCAACGTCTGGCACCGCTGATTCCTCTATGACATGTCTGTTTTCTACTGCACATTCATCTCACCTTCCCTTTTCCTTTTTTATCCCCTTTCTTGCTTTCTTTGAATAAATCACAGCACCCTCATTCCTTCCCCTAAATGAGTGTGAAAGTTCCGCGTCCTGCTCCTCCTGTCTTCTTGGTCATTTCACTGCCTACTGATCCTTCCAGTCTACAGTCAGCCGCCTCAGCAACACGAGCTTGTGTGTGTTGTGCTTTTTTATTTTTGTTATCTTAGCCCCAGGAGACAGCTCGTGTGCTGTTTCATATCGTCTGCTTTACACAGCTTAACTACACCTATTTGCCACTGTATTTTCTGTGAAACACGTGGTCTTCACAGCATCCTTGTTTCTGTTTCTCTGCGTTGTATTAGAGATGATTTCTTCAGATTAATCTTCCATTTCACTACTTCTTTCTTTAATTATATCTAACGGCAGCTAAATCTATCCATTAAGTGTTTTTCAAAGTGTTACTATTACTGAATTTTTTTTCAATTTCATTTGTCTACTTTTAATGCATTTAGTTTTCATTTATTTCTACTTATTTATTTTGAGACAGGTTCTCACTGTGTCACCCGGGCTGGAGTGCACTGGTGCCATCTCAGCTCACTGCAACCTCTACCTCTTGGGCTCAAGCAATCCTCCCACCCAGCCTCCTGAAGAGCTGGGGCTACAAGTACGTACCACCATGCCCAGCTAACTTTTGTACATTTTGTACAGATGGGGTTTCACCATGTTGGCCGCGCTGCTCTCAAACTCCCGGCCTCAAGTGGTCTGCCTACCTCAGTCTTCCAAAGTGCTGGGATTACAGTTATGAGCCATTGTGCCTGGCCTGTTTAGTTTTCATTTCTAGAAATTCTATTTGGTCTTTTTCGGTTTGGCTCTGTTACCTTCTTATATGCACATGCTCTCTATTCATTATTTTAAATCCCCTTTTCACTTACTTAAGCACGTCTAAGCTGTCTCCTCTGCCCTGGAAATCCCACAGCTGCAGGATCTGTGAGCCACGCTCCGCCACCCGTGTGCCTCCAGCTTTCGGGTGTGCCTTGCGTCCTGGGGCGCTCTGTGAGTTTCTGCTACGGCTCTGTGTGGCTGCAGCAATGCCGTGAGGTCGGGGTTGACCTAGTTTTTCCCACGGAGGACTTGCGTTTGCTGCAGTCCTGACCAGCCTGAAACCAACTCACACTAAATCCTGGGCCTTGGACCCCCAGGTAGTGTGACTTTTGGGGGCCGACCTCATGAATGCCAGCTTGTGGTCACAAATCTTTAGGAAGAGGGTTTCTCCTCCACTCAGTGCCCAAGTCAGAGAGAGTGTCCCGGTGGCGTGGACCAGAGAATGCTGTTCCAGGCCAGCCTCATGTGGTCCTTTACGTGGCCAGGTCTCCCACCAGACCGCCCTTCTCCAGTCGGCCTGAGCCGCGCCCTCTTCCGCCCAGGCCTCCAGGCCAAGCTCAGGTTCACGTTTGCAATCCAGTAAATGCCCTCTCAGGCCCAGCCAGCCCAGAGCTCCCCTCCACCCTCCAGGTTCCCACCCACGCCCCAGCTGCAGCTTCTGAGCTTCATCTCTCACCTGCCAGCTCACTCGTGTGTCTGAGAAAACACTGCGTGTTTTACTCAGCACTTTCTGCTTCCAGTGGGAGTGATGGGAAGGGAACCAAGTTCCATGATCTGTGAGAAACAGACGTCCTCTGTGTGTGTGAGATCCTGGTGCTAGGAGGGCGCCCCACTGGGGGTGGGGGAGGCGGGGAAAGGCCTCTGGCTGCTCACACATGGCCTTCTGCCCCCTTTCATGGGGTGCAGGGCAGGGTGGGGTGCGCAGGTGAAATGAACTATGCCCCCTCCCGAGGCCCTGGGAGAAACGCTCTGCATAGTGGTTACGTGACGAAAAGGAAAGGTGTCCTGTTGCGTTTGTCACGTGGTGGGTGCACAGTACGAGGCCAGCTTTGCTTATAACGCGTCGGGCCGCAGTTGTCTCTTATTAAGTGCTGTGCTGGCACTTCTGTCGTTGTTCCCGCCTCACAGCATTTGGGTGTCCTGGCCCCAGGTCTCCGACAGGTTCCACCGTGGCTGCAGGGATCCCGCTGGGCAGGGATGGATGCTCGCCTGGCCTCGGCCTCCCTGTTCCCGCGGAAACTCAGTGCTGACGAATCACCACCTTGTGTCATCAGCCAAGACAACTAGACCAAAGGGCTGAGCACATGCACCCTGCGGGGAGCACGGTTTGCTGGCAGGGGCTGCAGTGAGCAGGGGTCTCGTGCACACCCACCCTGCCCACGGGTTAGTGATCCGGGTGGGTCCGCCCTACCTGAGAGATGGGGAAGGCACAGTCTCAGTGTGCAGTCAGATGATCAGTACAGCAGGACACGCGATGATAAAAAAATTATTTCTGCGCACTCACTGCTTACTGGTTATGGAGACCTTTTGCACACATTAGCATCCTTATCGCCATCCCGGTTCCACGGGGGAAGACTCTCTTCCTTGTCCTGCTCACTTTACAGGTGCCCTCCGGCCTCACCTGTGGCCCCACCGCCTGGCGGTCCCAGTGGGGAGAGGGCCTCTGGGCTCCTGCTCACCCTGAAGTCCCAGGGAGAAGGATCAGACCCAAAGAGCAGCGTGTCTGGGCTGTCCTGGGCCTAGCTGGCCACTCGTCCGTCCAGTCCATGTTCTCAGTGCCCTGTGTGTCCAAGGTCACCGGACCTCGGCTGCTGCAGGGCTTTGGCTGTGGCTTTGCGTTTTTCGCACCTTCCTGCTACTCCCAGGGGCGTGTGGCCAGGCTCACGGGGACCTGGGAGATTCCTGGGCTGGCTGGCCTGGGGAAGAGCTATGAGGTACAGGGATGCGGGTTCCCGCTGGCTCTGGCCTCCTGACGCTCCCTCGGCCTGGCCCTCTTCCCCGCTGCTGAGAGATCCATCCCTGGCCCAGTACTGTGCCGACCCTCAGTGCTCCAGGGCACCAGCTGGGCCCCCAGGGACCTGGGCAGAACTATCCTCCCCTCGCTGAGGGCCCTCCTCCCACCTACACAGCCTGGCCTTGGCTGAGGGGTCCCAGACACCAGGAGGCCTCCTCCGGCCCCAGAGCCTCCCCCTCCTGCCTGTAGCCTCGGCCTCCTGAGGGCACAGGAGGCAGCTCGGGTGAGTCACGTGTGAGCCCGGCCAGCACTGGGCTCTGCCCCCTAACCCCCGTCCCTCGGGGTCCTTGTCTGGGGAGTGGGAGTAACAGTGGCCCACCCTGGCTCCACACCCCTCCTGGGAGTCTCAACACCCTGATTTCTCACTCAGGTAGACCCCACCTAGGCCACTCAAGGGATGGGTGGTACCCCAGCCTGGCCAATCAGCAGGTCCACACCCAGCTCCACCACTGTGATTGGCTCAGGATGAGCGTGTGACTCCATCCCCGCCAATGAGCATCTTCCCTGGGACTTCAGGTGGAGAGGGGGGCTGTCTCCTCACTAGGACTGCCCAGCTAGTGGGAGCAGGTTCCTGGGGGCGCCGGCCAAGGCCACCAGGCCAGGGCTGCAGAGGGGAGGAATTATCCCCCTGGGCTGAAGACATGGCTGTCCTCGGACAGCAGACCCCCGGCTTGTCCTGGCTGCTAAGCAGCAACAGTGATCGGATGGCCCCATGACAACTGACCCCGGGTGTGCGGAGGTGGGAGCGGACGCCTCCCCTGGGGAGCAGGGTGCAGGCCTGTCCGGAGGTTCCGGCTGTGACCGGGGTTCCGCAGAGGCGGGCATCATGGCGAGGCCGGTGGCTTCTGTAGTCGCACTGACCTCAGTTTTCCCAGTGTGGGGAACCTGTGTGGCCAGGCAGGTGGCCGCGCTGCTCGCTCTTGGGGAAAACAGTTCTACTTTCCTGTCTTCCAGCCCGCGAGGGGTCCACATGGCGCTCTGTCCCAGTGCCTCTCCCTGGGACCGCACACTCCTGGTCACTGCTGAGTCCTCGTGGGCTCACGAGGGCAGAGGGTCGGCCCGTGGGTTCTGTGCGCTCTTCCCGAGTCCGGGTCCTGCCCTTGGGGTTCGTGTCATGGGGCTGTGGTAGCAGAGGCGTGGCATTTCTGTGCTGCAGGGAGAATCGAACACGCACTCCACAGCGCAGGGCCAGGCCATCCTCCTAGCGGCGGGCAGACGCCTCTCCAGAAGGGGTATGCGGCGGTCTCCCAGAGGAGGAAACTGAGTCTGGACCCCACCCCGTGCCCAGCTGGAAATGGCACTGGCCACGTTAGCCCTCCCGTGGTGAGTCCTGACACCGGGGTGCACGCCCCGGGGACACACAGAGCTGGTCTTCGCTGGGCCGTGGCTGTGAATGGGAGGGTCGTCAGGTCTGTGGCCAGAGACACCCTTGGCCCAACACTTCAATCCTGAGGGCAGGGTGGGTCCCTCGGCCTGTTCACCCTCTGCGGCCCACACACCGCAGCTGGCACAGGCCGTGAGCACGCCACCGCCTCGGGACCCAGCAGCCGGCAGTGACGTGGCCGGTTCCACCTGCCGGGCACCTGGGCCCCTCCGAGCCGTCCCCTCCAGGGCCTCCCTGCTCTGTGGGTGCAGCCCATGCTCAGGCCGCAGGCCGCTGGCTCAGGGTGGGAACTGAGCCCAGGGGTGCGCTGCCTACAAAAACACAGCGCGAGGTGTGGGAGCCGACACCCGGTCTCTTCCCAGGACGCCGGGAGCCCGGGGCCCAAAGAATGTCTGGGAACGCGCGACCGCGGGCCGGGGCAGCCGCGCAGACGACGAGGGCGGGGGTCCTGCTGGGGCTGGGACAGACGCGCCCCCGGGGACGCCTGCAGGACCCGCGCGCGGGAAGACTCCGCCCCTCCCCCCCGGCCCGGTCCCCACCACCGCACGGGCCCGGCTCGTTGCCCCACGCGGGAGCGCAAGGGCGGGGTCCGGGCCGGGGGCGGGGGACCCTCGGCGGGGCCCCGCGGATGGGGCCGGCACGGTCTGGCTCTTCCTTTCACTGGCGTTATTTTTGCCGAAGCAATGTTTGCACCCAGGGCGAGAATCAGCGGCGCCAAGGCAAACCCAGGCTCCCCGCGCCGGCCCCGACCTCTCCCCGAGCCCCCGCCCCCCAGCCCCGTCCAGGTCCCGGGATCCCCACCCGCGCCTCCATCTTCTCCGCGACAACGCGGCTTCGCCGGGCCCGCGCGTGGACCGTGGGCTCAGCTCCATGGCCGCCGCCTCTCAGGGCCGCGCCCGGGCTCAGCCCCTCGGAGAGGGTGGGCTTCCTTCCCGGCCACACCCCCCAGGAGGAAGGAGCGCGCGTCCCCGGCTTCCCGCACCCGCGCCCCTGGCCCAGCCCTCGGGTGGGGGCTTCCTCCGCGGCCCTGCGGTCTCATTGCGCCGCCCCGGCGTGTCCCCGGCTGAGGGCAGGGGCGGCCTCCTCGCTGCGCCTCTCAAGGAAGGCCCAGGCCCCGCAGCTGGGTCTGAATTCCCGTCCTTGTCGTTCGGAGGGGTCGCGGGGACACCTGTCGCTCACCGTTCATCCCCGGAGGCTCCGCTGCTTCCGAGGTGGGCAACGTGAAGGGCGCGGCTGTGACGACGGGGACAGAGATCTTTCCTGGGCCCGCGCTTCTCCCGGGGATAGACCCAGGCCGGGTTGCTGCGTCCTAGGCTAATTCCATTTTTAATTGTTTGAGGAGCCGCCATACTGGCTTCCCTCGCGGCCGCACCATTTTACATTCAGCCTCTCCGGTCCTCACCCACACTTGCGGTTTTCGGATTTTTGTTTTTTGATAGCAGCCATCTTAATGGGCCTAGCGCTTCCCTGCACTTCCCTGTGCCCCCGGTGATGAGCCGCGCGGAGTGCCTCTCCAGTGCCGGTGCGGTCTCCACATGTCCACTCAGGTCCTGTCCACGCAAGTCCCTTAGGGCCCTGCTGCCTTTCAGTGCGGCCCTCCCCAACGGTGGGCCAGAGGTGACCCCTGGGGGCCAGCAGGCTCGGGCGATAGAGGGTGCCTCCACCCCTGGCCTCAGCAGAAGCCCTGGGAGGGCTCTGATGCGTTCAGCTCAGGCCAGGCAACCATCCCAAGCCCATCTCTGTGACCAGGAGGGTGGGAGGCCCGGACTAGCCCAGCCTGACCCACCCACTCCTGGAGCTGGAGCGGGAGCAGCCCCAAACAAGCCGCAGGGTCTGAGAGTTGGTGGACGGGTCCCCAGGCAGATGTTGGACAGGCGAAAGACCCAAGGCCAGCACGGTGTCATTGCTGTGTTATTCACAATAGTGAAAATCTGGAAATGACCGAACGCCTGCAGAGTGGGCTGGGCTACACAGAGCTATGTGTGCGTGCAGGGAACGTGGAGGGTCTGGCCGCAGGGATGGCGCACAGGGACGGGCATGAACAGCGTGGCCCAGGTCTGGATGAAGTGTCACGCGGTGACATAAACACCGAGTCATTTTATCTGAGAGGCTGTCGATCTGCCTTGTCCTCCTTTTGCCAATCTGTGTTTTCTCCAGTTTCCAAAAGCAACACATTCCTTTTGTCACAAGAAGGAAGTGACACCGTGGATAAACACATGGGAGGTGTCCTCGTCAGGAGACCCCACTGGCTGCAGTGGACAGCTTGGCACTGCTCCAGGCCTAGCTGGGCCTCCTCCCAGCAAGGGACCAGGGCCGGGACCTGCGGACCACTCCTGGGTCATCCTGTCCCTGCTCGTCCAGCCCAGGGCCTCACACCGGGGTCACGATTCCCCTAGACCCAGGCCCGCCCTTGCTGAAGACTCCCACAGCTGCCCTTGGCTCCCTGACTCTCCAACAGGGCCCATCTGTTCGTCCTGAGCCTGACGAAGCTTCCCCGTTACCGCCCTGACATCTCAGCAGGGCCTGGCGTGTGCGACGATGACAGCTGCCACTATCACCAGGAGACACCCAGCTGCACACACCACCTCCACCCAGGCCCCAACTCAAGGGGTGCAGTCACCCCAAAGCCTAGCTGGTGCAGTGCCTGCTCAGTGTCCCCTCCAAGGTCTCAGGGGTCCCGGCTGCTCTTCCCTGCTGGCGTTTAGTGATCCCTTCAGAAAAGCAGAGCTCAGAAGCCAAGTATTGACCTCACGGGATGCTGTTTCCTAATGAGCCATTCACTTTAAAGCAGGCTCACCGCGTACGTCTACATTTTGGATTCCTCTGGTCAAACATCCATCAAGTAAATGGATGGAAAGTTTAATTTGCTGGAGGCTGTGCGGGCATGAGCAGCCCAGAGCCAGGCTGCAGCTGCCTCTGTCCAGCCTGCCACCACCTTTCTTCCGGACCAAGGGGAAGCTTGGGGCAGGGGCTTTTCCAGCAGGAGCCACTGGGGCTGAGCTGGGTTGGGCTGGCCCTTGGAGGGCTGCAGCCATGTCCGCCGGGCAGTTCCCTGAACAGCTGGCCTCTTGGCACCGTGGAGGGAAATGTCTGGCTATATGCTGACTTCTAGAAGACAGCTGAGTTTATGCAGACTACCAATAAAAAGGCAAAGGACAAAAATGTGTTTTGCCTTAGAGCTTTCAAACCAATGAGTCACCCTCTGTGCTGTGGGGCATGCCCCCCAGAGTCGCAGAGCTCCTCAGAGGGATGCGCTGTTCTGCTTCCAGTAGTTTCTGCAAGGTGGGGCTCCCAGCCCAGCTTCACAAAGCGTAAGTGGATCCCCAGTGAGTGCTCACAAACCGAACACACCCTTTAAAGCAGCAGATCCAGAGACAGATCCTCGCCCCCGGGCCCTGTGGGTGCAGCACTGACCTCGGTGCCACGGATGTCCCTGCCTGTGTGAGTCCCATACAGATGGTCACACCATGTGTGTGCTGCTTCTGCAGAAACTTCTAGGTGGTGACCGCTGCAAGGGCCGCCTCACCCTGGCCTCACGGCGATTCACACTAGACAGATTCAGAATCCTTCCCCAGTGTCTCAATCGAGTTCAGAGTTACTTGGCAAGGGCAGGCTGGGCTGTGGCCCCACAAACAGGACTCTGAGTCTGGAGGCCCCGACAGGGGTCATCGGGGCTCATTCGGTGACTGTGAGGGGCTCCCCAAGCCTTGGGGATCTGCAGAGGTGGGGGCTGTGGGGGTGAGGAGGTGCTGGATTCTGCTTCTGATGCCCTCCCAGCACCTCCAGACTCTTCTGGCCTCCCCTTCCCTCCCCCCCCTTCCCTCCCTTCTCCTCCCTGCTTTTCCTTTCCTCCTGCCTCATGCCCTCCTACTGCCTTTTGGATGCTCCGGGTGCACCCAACAGGAGCCTCTTGTCACACTGGCCACCTACCAGGACCTTCACTGGTCCCAGAACGGGGCGGCTCAGGGTGCGGGCGCTTCCGACATGGCTGATCCAGGGCTGTGGAATGGTTGAGGTGGGGGCCATTTCCACCCCTCTGCCCACACTGCCCCTCTCATCTTGGGGTGGCCGTGGCCTCCGTAGGCCTTTGTGCTGATCGGACCACCCTAAGCCAATCCCCAGAGCCAGGGGTCTCCCACCGTGACCGGCTTAGACCGCCACTCGCTTTTTCGAGGGGTGTTGGAAGAATTGACAGAGTGAGATGAGCAAAAGGAGGTCCGGGGCTCTCCATTCAGTGCAGGAGGGGCTTCCAGACCCCCATGGGGGCTGCCAGTGGGAGTCCCAACCTGGGGCAGCTGCCTGCCTCTGGCCTCGGCCTTCTCCGAAAGTTTAAGAAGAGCTAATAAATGCAAAGTCCTTGTAAGGCGGCGCTGTGGGAGCCTTGCTGCTACGCTAGGTCCTATCTCCTCCTCGCTGGAACCTTCCCGGGCCTCTTGTTGCGCTCAGAGTTCAACCCCCACCCCTCTCAAGGCCCGGGGGCCTGGCACAGTGTTTCCTGCCTCCCTGTCCCCACCGCACCTCCCTCAGCTGCCCCGGCCCGGGCGCAACCTGCAGCTTCACACCTGCTGCCCCTTCTGTCCGGAACAGTCTCCCAGGCCCTGCTGGGGGCACCCCTCCCATCTCTCTCCCCTCCGCCACTTCATTTCTCTCTGCTGCCCACAGCGTGTGTGTCTTGGCGTCTGCCGTCTGCCCCGTGGGAACAGGAGTTCAGATCCCCTGAGACAGGAATCATACAGGGTGGTCACAGGAGGACAGAAAATTCCAGGCAGCAGTTTCCCATGACCAGCAAAAGGGAACTGTTGAAACAGATTTCAGGCTGTAAGACCCTGAAAACCAGGGTGCAGGCCAAGCTGGCTAAGACCAACTGGAGCCACCCTGGAGCTGGATTTGACCTGGGTTTCACCTAGGACCTCACGATTCGCTCTTTAACATCCTAAATCCTGGGCTGGGCACAGGGGCTCACGCCTGTAATCCCAGCACCTTGGGAGGCTGAGGTGGGCAGATCACCTGAGGTCAGAAGCTCAAGACCAGCCTGGCCAACATGGTGAAACCCCATCTCTACAAAAATTAGCCGGGTATGGTGGCACATGCTGGTAATCCCAGCTACTCAGGAGGCGGAGGCAGGAGAATTGCTTGAACCCCTGGGAGACACAGGTTGCAGTGAGCCGAGATTGACAGAGCGAGACTCCATCTCAAAAAAAAAAATCAAATCCCACACCCACCGGTGCCAGGACAGTTCTGGGAATACCCACGTTTGGATAAAAACTGGTGTACCACAGTTTGAGAGCTCCCCGCCTTTCTCCAGGAACCTTCTTGAATTCTGCTCCCTGGTTAAAAATCCCATAAAGGTAGCAGCCCCAGACCTCGCTGTGCGACTCTGCCTTGTGAGTCCACGCAAACTCCCCTGTTGAGTGTAGACTTTGTGCTTTGCAATAAATCTCCATGCTTTCACGATTTTCGGACTTGTCCTTGAATTCCTCCTTGCGATGGTGTCAAGAGCCCTGGCACTGGCTGGGGTGGAGGTCCCCTCAGCGCTCAGAGCCCTCGCAGAGCCCACCGGTGTCACCCTCAGATGAGCCAGGCTGTGCAGGTCACTGGTCCGTTTGGTGCCGGGGGACCAAGTGGGCCTGGGACCTGGTCTGTGAGACCCGGGGGACCCACAGCGGTGCCAGCCCCTGAGGTGGGGCCTGCTTGCCCACGGCTCCCCCAGGAGTGAGCCCACCCTGCAGCAGGCTGCCCTGTGGTGCTGCAGAGCCGGGGGTGAGCTCGGCTCTGTCCCCCACAGGGCCGGCTGGCCCTCCCTGGCTGTTTGCACAGCTCCCAGGGTGGGGGGCGGCCTTGGTCCTCAGCGGGGGCCTCCCTCTCCCCGCAGGGGAGGGTCCCCGGAGTCTCCAGGGGCTGCTGTTTCTGCAACGCCCCCACCATCAAGGCCCCTCTGACCCTGCCTGCACCTCCCCAGGACAGGGCCTCCACCTGCTTTGGCCTTCCTGGGCTCCCGGGCTCAGCCCTGTGGGAGCTTCTCCTTCACTAGCCGTGCATCCCCATCAGTTCTAGGTGCGGGTCGGGGCAGAGAGGGGGCGTCCGGAAGAAGTCCACGTGGGAAACGGGTCACTCGCAGGAACGGACTTGGGTCAGCCGAGGACACAGCCACACGGACACGCAGCTTCCCGGACCCACCTGGGCTCAGGTATCCCCTCCTCTGCAGCCTCCTGCCGGCACCTGTGGGCGGAGCTCCCCTCGCTCCGCCCCGAGCCCCGCCCACCACGCCCTGCAGGCGCAGACCCCGACTCCGTCCATCTGTTCCTTGCCTCTGAAATGTCACTCGTGGGGGCTGAAGGGTCTGGAGGTGGCCCTGGTAGGTGACATGGGGACACTCCTCAGCCCTCGCTCCATTCTGCCCCAAGAGGAGCTGAAGAACGGTTCTCTGCTCTGACTCTCACGCTGCGTCCTGCGCTTTCCCGGGTCGTGGGCTAGCAGCCTGGAATGTCCCCGCCCCAATCCCCGGAACACGCGAAAGTGACGTCACCCGGCAAGAATCTTTGCAGGGGGGATTATCCCGGATCATCCTGGTGGCCCGAGGCACCTCCCGAGTCCTCGGAAGGGGGGTCTGCCCCAGAAGACCGTGTGCTTCGCTGCCAGCAGTGAGAGCACAGACCCCAGGACAGCTGTGCTCGGCGGACCCGCTTTGGACCTGGCCTCCAGAGCTGAGAGCGTCCGTTTCTGAGGCTGCAGCTGCTTGCTCTGTGGCTATTTGTTGAAGCTGAAGCTCGTGCAGTGCGCTAGTGGCCTGATGTGTGTGGCCCCCATTCCCGCTGGAGCCGGGGCACTGAGCGGCTGCCGGAGGCCCCTCCAGGGGTGCAGACTTTTGGTGTCAAGAGCCCTGACACCGGCTGGGGTCGAGGGCCCATCGGCATGTGTGTGGTCCGCTCGAGGCTGCTCTGAGGACCGCTGTCTCCACCTCCTCCTGCAGCAGCTGGGGTCGCGTGGGGGGTGGGGGGTCCTGGATCACAGCGGGGTCG
>PVKP010033146.1:0-25264 GCA_004027715.1 Plecturocebus donacophilus | reverse complement strand
GTTGTAACTCTTGTCTCCGATAAAATAGACTTTAATAGTAATAAAGACTAAAAGAAACAGAGAAGGACATTACATAACGGTAGAAGGATCAATGTAACAACAGAAGTTAATTATTATAAATACATACATACCTAATATAGGAGCACCAGATACATAAGACAAGTTTTTATTGACTTACAAAGAGATTTGGACTCCGGCACAATAACGGCGGGAGATTTTGACATCACATTGTTAATTTATAATACACCCCTTCTGAAAGTGACTATATAACAGAAAGTGAATTACTCTTTAGTATTTACATAGTATCTCACAGACCTAAATGAAATATTGGTTGACTGTTATTTTCTTCCTGTATTCCTTTCTGTCTCTGTTGTTAAGTATAATTGACAGCATAAAAGAGGTTTTTGATATATTCTAGCCTGGCAATAGAGCAAGAACTCTGTTCTCTCTCCCACTTTTTCTTTCTCTTTTTCTCTAAAAAAAAAAGAAAGAAAAGAAAAGTAACATCTTTCAGTAGCTTTACTCATCAACTCCTTGAGACACACAGCCCCTATCTCTCCTGGCCTAACCATTGACTTTGCATCATGTTTTAAAAGGGGAAAAAGAAAATCAATGTGAAGAAATCATAAAGTGACAAATTCCTTTTCAATAACTAAGAGAAATTTTTAACATTTGAAGTAATAGCCAATGGACAAAACCCCTCTGTTTTCTAATATGGAGGGACTGGAGTTACACTAGCAAGCCTGACCATTTTGCACGACCAAACAGAAAAGGGGAGAGAAAGACCAGAGTTATGCAAATACTGGATAGTAGGCATATAAAAGCAAGCCACAGTACTAGGAAACAAACAGAGAAGCAGAATTAGAAGCTGTCAACTGGAAGTCACCAAGAAAAGACAAGCAAAGATATAAAAAGAAGAAGTTAAATTTTGAGCCCCTGAACTCAGAGCCATCAGCTATCAACAAGTAAGTGCCCAAGGATCTGAAGGAAGTCTACCAGACAACATAGAATTGTTTGCATGGGGTTTCCTGCAAGTGCAATATGTTTTGCCTTAATTTATGTTAACAACACCATGTGCATCCAACGACAGATCTGGGAATATCACCTTTATGTTTAAAATAATAACAACCCCCTCCAATAAATTGTCAATGGTTTCAGAACAAAGAGAAAGTTCCACAGCTAGAAACACAAGGCCTATCACACTTACTTTGAGCTTTCCTCCCTCTGTGTCTTAATTCTTTTGCTTTACTGCTGAGAAATCCACTCCCCTATCTGAAAATTAAGGTCCCACCCAACCATCAAAGTTCAGTTCCATTTAAGTTGTTTCTATGAATCCTTCTTGCTCCAATCACAGTTAATTTACTTCCCTCACTCTCCATCACTAACTTAGGACTTAGATTGTGCTTCTGATCAAAGTATGATGACTAAGGCATAATTTACCATAAAACGACTTAAATGACTGTGTGTATGCATCTGTCGAACGTGATTCTGAGTACTGTATCTGATCCATCTCCTTATCCTGCAAAACTGCCTCACCTATCATAGTTACCCATAAACATTTTGTCATGTCCAAAAAAATTACAACATTCAAACAACAGAAAGGGACTTGCATGTATCAACTCTAATTTCCTTGAAAGCCTGAAATTCTGAGACATGTACCTTCTTTGTAACTATACTAAGCAATGTTATATAATACCTGCCTATGGGCTGGCTGAAAGGAAGAAATTACCAACTGGGGTGTCAGATGAGAATAAAACTAACTGACTGTCCCAAGATTCAGACTCAGAGCATTAAACTATGATGCCAAGTTCTAAGGCTATAATCATTACCATATATGTCTACTTATAAGAAGTGTTCAATTTACACTGAATGAATGAAGAACAAATGAATTAATAAAGTAACCGCTAAAGTGTCACTACAAACATCACAGGGATGTAGGTCACGTTAATTCTGACAGAGAAGCAAACCAAATCTCTCACCTGTTTTCCAAGATTCATCTTTCCACATAAAAATGAGAATTATTAAACCAAAATCCTTACAGCTAAATATTTGCCTTTTTTTGAAGAAATAAAGGCTTATAGCATACATCAAAAACTCAGACATTTAAGGAAAACTCAAGCATCACCTGGTCCTTCCAAATAAAAACATGTAACCCTCTGCATCAAATCTCAGAGCCTTGCCGTCTGAGAGAGAAGTAAAGCAAAGCCAAGTTCATGGGCCATCTGGGACAACAGGAAGAAAGTCAAGGCCAGGAATCAAGACTTTTCAAATTCAGTAAGTCCTGTCAGAAACCAGAGGATCCAAGATTCAGAACTTCTTGGGTCTCAGTTTCCCCATTTCCAAAAAAAAAAAAAAAAAGGAAATTAATTTAGCAAGTTCTTGAAAGGACTGCAACTAGATATGTGGCGCCAGAGTTGTACTAAATGATCTCCAAGGTCCGCTTCTGCTCTGAAAATCTTACAAATCTTATAATCACTCTTAGTAGACATTCTTTTGGCTCTGACCTGAAAATCTGGCTGGAAACATAAACAGTCTTCTACATAAAAACACACATTTACCAGCTATAATTTGGACTTGGCAATATGAGATTTTACCATAGCTAAGAGGAAAATGTGCAACATTTTCTCCATTGATCATACCACTTTAGGCTCTATCACAGCTCATATCTCTAGGTGGAACACACATGACCAGAGCAGGACCAAGCTGCTATCACATTGAAGTCACTGCTACACAAGGGGGGCGGGGCATGTCCATTTTCTTTTGAACTTATCAGCAACCTTCCACATGAAACGTCTCAAAAATAACAGGCCTCTCCCTACCAGATTTGTTCTTTTCCATTTGGCAAAATGTATTTTATTTTTTATCCTTCTCCCTTCTGTTTTACAGAGAACATAAGCCAATATGGCAACAGGCATTTTGTTTATTTCCTTCCTCTTCAAAAACAAAGGCATGGCTTGAGTACATCTAACAGAACAAGGTCCACGTGAAAAAAAAAATTCTTCATAATTTATTGACAGCCCCATGTTTGAATTTTTTAATGGAACCCACTAGAAAATCATTATTTTTCTTACATATTAATAGTTCTTCTAATATAACACCAAAATATTTGTATAGCCCTTTTGGTTTAACACTTTCAAATCTGTCTATATTTCATTTAATTGTAAGGGATGTGTGTGTATATATGTGTGTGTGTGTGTATGTGTATGTGTGTATATATATATATATTTATTTGCTTTGTTTTTCATTAAGAGGAAACTGGGATTCAGTACGCCCTGCTCAAGATCATACAACTAGAATAAGCTGTGCAACTAGTTTTCAATCACAAATCTTCTGTCACTACTTCAAACAATATTTTCAGAACTAAAGATTAAAAATGCAACAAAATAGTTTCTACGACAATCTAAGAGAGGAGATAGTCAGTGACTTTAAAAATTGTGCATATTAAACAATAGGCAAAAAACCAAACTCAACAAAATAAGAGCAAAGGTATATTAAAGGCAACTCTAAGGATTTATTTTATTAAAAAATGACTAAAACTAAGAAAAATCAATTATATTGTTTTTATTTGACAAAGGTTCTATCTGTTGCATAACATGAATACAAACTTTATAGGACTCTCATTTATTACTGGTATCTAATAGTTGATTTCATTAGTATTCACCAAAATAAAATGCAAGAAATTCACGGCATATATTTGCGATACACACATTTTTTAATAGCCTTAAAAGATCTAAACTCTAAATTGAATTGGAAATTACTGGTTACAACTGCAACTTACTAATTTCAAATGATAGATAATACCAAAAGTGCTTTCTATTTCTTAACAACTACTCTATATGAAAATCTACTCCCCAAGAAATCTCTATAGCTCATTCCCTCCTTTCCTTCTTCAAGTCCTTGTTTACCTGTCACCTTAGTGCGGCCGTACTGATGATGCCCACCCTAGGTAAGCAAGACCCCTTCCCTGATTCCCCACTTACCCACTCTAAAGTACTTTGTAATGTATATATCTTGTTTATTTCCACTAGTTCCACTAACTTTTACGTTCCCTGACGACAGAGTGGTATCTGTCTTTTTTGCTGTAACATTCCTAGTGCTTGAATAATGCCCACATAGGAACACAGAATATTTGTTGAGTGAATGAATCATTTCTTTGTTTATCTTCCTCAACCTCAAATTTAGGAGAAAGAAAGGCAGATAATAAAACAAACTATTTAAGCAGTTTTTCCCCAAGACTTTTTCTCTTTTATACTTTTTACTATAGGATATTTTAAACTTATACAAAGGTATATGTTTAAGAGACTGTATACCTATATCAAAATACCTCATGTATGCCATAAATACCATGTATCTACCTGTATCTATAAAAATAAAAAAGAAAAAATAATACTGTAAAACAAATGATAAAATTAATGAGTAATAATTCAGTATACTGTATGTTCCACAAATGATAATATTAGATATTTTTTAAAAGATAGGCTGAATAACAGAATCAACCTCCATGCACCCAACAGTTATCAAATCATAACCAACCTTATTTCACCCATGTTCTCACTCACTAGTTTCCGACTCTTACTATATTGAAAAAAGTTACCAGACACCATTCCATTGTATCTACAAATGTTTCCAATGTTTCTCTAAAAGACAAAGAAGATTCATTTTTTCTTCAATATTTCTATACTAATATAGTCACCACCTAAAAATATAACAATAATTCTATTACTTTATTAGCTTTTCTTCTTGACATGAAGGACTTCTTCAGCTTAAAAGGTGGCAGCTTTCCACAGTTACCTATGATCACAGTCTAAGAACCACTTGTAATGTCACATCTGATTCCAGCCCTGAGTTACTTTGCAATTGCCACTCTCTGAAACCCAACAGTTCTATATAATTGATACTTATAATGTGCACCCTTCAACTTACCCAGAAGAGAAAATCCTAAGGATATCTGATGTTGCTTTTGCTAGAAAAATATTGCTGACCAATAGGATCCACAGGAAGCAACTATAGCCTTAAAATGTCAGCCTTACTCATTTGAATGCAATGTTTGTAGATATAGAAAATGGCAATAAAAAGACATGTCTGTATGTCCTCCAAATAACAAAGAAATGTAGACTTCTCAGATAGTATTCCTTAAAAAATGGCTTTGGGATTTGAAACAAAATTAGTATGTAAAAGGATTTTGAGGACTTCGGAGGGTAAGCCAGCAGAACGCTGGGAAGCTTGAGTCGGGCATGTTGCAGTAAAGTACCTTAGACCTCCGGAAGTTGTAAAGCTCTCAACAGGCTCTGGATAAATGCTTATGCAGCATAGAAACAATCATGAAATTAATGAGCTTCCTAAAATGGCTTATAAGCATGACTGTAACCACAGCTCTTACCTGTACCTTGAAAGCCTCTTCATCAGGGGGCGGTGGAGGGAAGCTTCCAGAGGTAGATGGAAGGGCACTGGAATCATCTAGAGGTGGAGGTGGGGGTGGGAGAAAATCACCTACAGAAAAGAAGTACACACAGGAAGTGAATAAGGATGCAATGTTATAGTACTCTTAAGATATATTTGCTGGCATTTTGCTTCTTTATAATTGGCTTTGACACATAACTTTTTGTGTGTTGTATAGCAATTATTCCCCATCTTAGTTTAATTAGTAGCCTTAATTAGTAGTCTTAACTTTCAGAACAAAGAGGACCAGATTTGATATTTAAAAATGGCATAAAAGCTAGTCTAGAGGAGTCAACATATTAAGCAAAGCAAAGAATGAGCTTGGGTGGGGATAGGGTTACTGAATTGTATCCACCTTGGTGCATGCCCTCAGTACATTTTCAATAAAATAGAGGAGGAAAAAAATGTATACACAACTAAAGATAATACAAGATGCAATTTATGAAGATGCATGAATACCCTCTGGAAATTAAGATAAAGTGGAAGGGCATGGAAGTCTCAGTGGATCATATAATTTTCCTGAAACACGATGTAGAGACCACATCCATCCTTGGCAGAAAGACAGGAGAATATAGGCATGGAGATCAGAAAGTTCCAGGCATAGATAATAAAAAGCAAGTCATGACATAGCAAAAATGTGGGACCCAGGAATGTAAAATAATGCCAGTGGGTTATAAAAATTAGATATGTGATAAAATTAAGCTTTTTACGTGTGTTGCCCATCTGAAAAAGGGTTTGAATTTTATCATGCATGCAGCAGGGATCCACCAAGGATTTCTGAGAAAGGAACACTTGGTTACAATATGATTTAAACTAAAGACTAATTTAAAAGTCTGTGCAGGACAGATTAGGAGAAATGAATAAGAAACATCCAATTCAGAAATCCATACATAATCCAGGCAAGAAGTAATGAGACTTTGAGATACTGAGAAAAACCCTGAGAGAGTAGCACACTGCAGTGAGAGTTGTTGAGGGAGTGAATCTAATCTCTGTGATCTAAGTTACAAACATATATCCAAGAGCTTATGGTTCCTGGTATAAAACCTTTTTAAATAGTCCGCAAAAAATTGTATTGGGGAAACAGAAACTTCTACCTTTTAACCTTTTTGCTATTTGTTCTTTTCCTATTAAAAATAATGTTTTTGATGTGTTGGAGAAGTGATCTTTTCTATTTACGGATGAGTAGCTTTTCCTTGCATTTCAGTTGCTCAACACTTAGTGGGGTAGAGCAGCAGTCTCCATCATTAAATGACTTGCTTTTGGATATTATCAAAACATCACAGTTTAGGCCTTCAGAAATAGAAGTCTAAGAGTGGAAGGGAGGGAGCACAGTAGAATGATTATGTGTAGGTTTCGTTGTTCTGGAACCTTTAAAATGGTTCAGTTGGCCTCTATTTGCCTTATAAATAACAGTCTTAGAATTGAAAGTGTAGCTAAGCCAAGAACTGTCAGATCTAGCCCTAAGCCAAATTCAGACTACTAAGCAATCAAAAGCACTATCTCTAAAGTACTCTGCTTACCAGACTCTCTCTATGCCAGGCAGTATGCTAAGGTTTTCATACACTGCCACCGAATCGTACAACAATCCTCAGTGCTGATGGTTCTCAAACTTCAGAGTTCATCAATATCTCTGGAATGTCTTATTAAAATACAGATTTCCAGGTCCCAGATCCAGAGATTCTTATTCAGTATGTCTGGGGAGAAGTCTAATAATTTGCATTTCTAATAAGATCCTGGGTGATTGATGCCTTTGGGGCTGAGAGCACGCTTTAATAACCACTGCATGTTATTAAAGGTTCAATAACTTACACATCATAAAGAATTTCCTATTTTTCTTTTTCTCTGTGTGCACAAATCCGGGGAAGTAATTTGTCCATATCTTTGCGGATTATAAATCTTGTAAACCTGTATTCATTCTATTCAGTAGTATTAAAAATTGGTTAAATATCAGAATCACCAAGGAAACACATTTAAAAATGCTGATGTCCAAATTCCAACTCACAGCAATTCAATCAGAATCTTGGGGATACATGACAGGGAGTCAGGAGGTCAGGCACCAGTACTCCTATAAAACCTAGGTGATTCTAATGTGCAGCCAGGATTGAGAAACTTTCATTTGGCCACAGACTGAATGAAAAAATATGTAATGCCTGTTAATTAAAAATAACTGTCAAGATTAAAAGTCATAATGTATGAAAAGAATGCTCACAATGAGATCTTAGATGATGACACAAAAAAGGTTTAGGTTACCGATTACCAACTCAAATTCACAGCCTAATTTCCAGTTCCAAATGTTCTACCTAAACCCATGCTGCATGAGTCTGTTCACTCATTGCTACAAAGAACTGCCTGATTATGGGCAATTTATAAAGAAAAGAGGTTTAATTGACTCATAGTTCTGCCGCCTTGACAGGAAGCACAGCTGGAGGGCCTCAGGAAACTTACAATCATGGTGAAAGGTGAAAGGGAAACAAGCACTTCTTACACAGCAGCAAGAGAGAGAGAGCATGAAGGGGGAACTGCCATATTCCTTTAAACCACCAGATTTTGTGAGAACCCACTATCGCAAGAACAGCATGGGGTAACCTCCCTCGTGATCCAATCACATCCCTCCCTTGACATGTGGGGATTACAATTTGAGATGAAATTTGGGTGGGGACACAGAGCTAAATCATATCACTATGTCTTCTTCATACTCATGTTATAAAAGGATTCCTGGGCCCCCTTTTATACTTCACAGATTCTTACATCATGGGAAAATTTCAGAGCATCAGAAAGTATCAGAACTGAACAAAATCTCGGAGATCATATTATCAAACAGAGGCCCTGGGTGATTGATGTGACTGGGTCTGAGACCACACTTTGAGAACCACAACATGTTACTCCTGCTTTGGATCCACAAGATTAGAAAGGTTCAATAAACTATGTTATAAAGAAGCTACATGAACAGTCCAAAATGTCCCAACAAATTAGTCTTAAAAAGTACAAATGTCTGTCCCTTCCAAATATATCCTTCTTTACTCTGTTTCTCTAATAGATCTTAGACATAGTGGGGCACAGGCTGATGAGTTTCCTGGGAGGGTCAAAAGGAACAAAAAAGAAAAGCAGAATGTTTTTGTTTTTTAAGAAACAACTTGAAAAGATGGACTCTATATTGAAAGCATGAAAAGGCAGATGATTAAAAGCCCTTGTGATAAGCGCATAATTATCTGCTTTATTTAGACCAATTATTAAGTCAGACCAAAGTTTTCAGTTCCTAAAGTTCAACCATCAAAGGATTCTTACTGCATTCCTTAGAGAGGAGCTCACGTTTTCAGAAGACATAGAGAAATGGGCAAATGTCTCGAAAACAGATACAAATATGATAAAAGGAGAAGAAATGCGTCCTTTGGAGAGAGGCATAAACTAACCGATATAGTTTCAGTGAAAAACTCCTAGTAACTATCCTAAATCAGACTAAACGTATAAGAGAATTCTGCCTTCGAGCTCATCATTCTAGTAGACAAGTAAACAAGGGAAAATGCCTCTAAGTTGTTGTGAAAATAAGTTCAGCTTTAGAGAGAAGGCAGAATTCTCATGTCTAAGAAAAATGAGAAAACGAAAAGAACTATATTTATATGAGTGGAAGAAGAGGGAAGGAGATCTTTTCCGTTCTAACAGATTTCTGAAAACAATGAAACAATGAAAGAGCATGGGGCTTTGATTCCTGGGTGGTGGCCCTTCTGCAGAAAAGCCCCTGGATCACATGAGCTGTAATACCTTCCAGCCAGCAGAGCTAAGCTGCAGACCTTCATATTAGGGCAGGCCCTGTCCTCTGCCTTATCTCCCAGATTCTGTGACCTACAGGGACATTGCAACTCACCCCCCAGACTCTGAGACGTATAGGCAAGCTTTAGGAAAAAAAAAGCCATTCGGCAATTGGCAGTAATATATCAAATCTAAAATGGAAATGTTCAGTTTTAGAAATGGTCGAGTGGTTACAGACACGTGCTTTCAGACCTGGTCCCTCCATACTCTCCACTCATCATCCAAATCCTACCTACATACAAAATATATTGATGCCTCAATTTTCATATAAAACCGTTTATTCAAAGTTACGTAGCTGGTGAAATACAGAGCAGGAAATGGATTCTCACTCTCTTGGAGAGATGCTGAGACGTTATCTTGCTTGATTTGCTCCATATGAAGCCAAATCATTCAGCTAATATTCAGAAGGTTTTTGCTGTGTACCAGAGGTAGCACCAAGAAGCAGTTAAACAAGGAGTTGGACAAATCAAGTATTCCATCTCTGATTCCCAAACACTACTTTCTGCCAATTTACTTCAGAAAACAGCCTGTTAGGCATATCGTTAACTCGAAAAGGGAATGAGGAAAAACTCCAGAGGACCTAGCTATGCATATTTTCTCAAGCTCTCCCTTTTAGTCTGCGGCACTGAGAAGCAGGGATGGTTAGCTGGGACCAGCTGAGCCACCCTGACTGTGGTGACCCTAGCACTTGCGGCAGTCAGATAGGAAAGGCATCACTTATCCTTTCGTGAAAGAAAGGCCCCCATCAGAGGGTGAAGACAGCAAGAATTTACCTGCAAAGTAAGTAAATTACTAGTTGTGAGCAAAAAAACACATGGGAACAATTCAATTCTGACCATCAACAAAGTTTGGATTCATTTACTGTTGTACAAAAAGAAAACAAAGAAAGCATCACTCTCTTCTTCATCTAAACACCCATATAAAAGCCACACACCCATCCAGAGATTTAGATAGCAGCGCTTTTTACGCCTTCTATACAGTTCTATCATAGCATCCGTAATACTTTATTGTATTTGTATGTTATGATCACTCCCTCCCGGTTAGAACTGAAGCTTCTTACAAGTAGAGTCCACTCATGATTTCCTTTTATATACCCATCCCTAGTCACAGGTTTGGGCCAGAACATCCTGAGTAACTGTAAGCTGAATGACTGGAAAATAAAAAGCCATTCAATTCCTAAATTGACGTTTTAAAAAATGATCTGGTGTCGGCCAGGTGCAGTGGCTCGCGCCTGTAATCCCAGCACTTTGGGAGGCCAAAGAGAGCAAATCACAAGGTCAGAAGTTCGAGACCAGCCTGGCCAGTATGATGAAACCCTGTGTCTATGAAAAATACAAAAATTAGTCAGATGTGGTGGAGCACGCCTGTAATCCTAGCTACTGAGGAGGCTGAGGCAGGAGAATCTCTTGAACCCAGGTGGTGGAGGTCGCAGTGAGATGAGACTGTACCACTGAACTCCAACCTGGGAAACAGAACAAAACTCTGTCTCCCAAAAAAAAAAAAAAAAAAAAAAAAACCTCGCGTCTTTGACCAGTACTTCTTAAATGTCAATGTTTCAATGTTTCAATCATCAGGGAATCTAGATAAAATGCAAACTCTGATTCAGGCTTGAGATTCTGCATTTTCAGCATGCTCTCAGGTGCTGCTGACACAGACGCACGGGCTGCACTGGCAGTGACATGGCTCTAGCTTCCTCTAGCTGGCAGTTATTGCTTCTCACACTTTGTTGAGGGGAGAATTTCTGGTTGTTGGAGGAAAATCTAAATATTAAGGTAATTTTAAAATCATGTAGATATTCCTCAAATTAATCACATTTTAAATTATGAAGTCAAAAGAAATTGGGTTGGAATACACACAAGGTGAACAATTTTTAATCATGGTGAGCAAAGTGTAAGTCTCAAGTAAAGACAGTTATTCATTTCCACTAATAGTAACTAGTGGCTGCATGTGGCTCATGTCTGTTACCCCAGTACTTAGGGAGCCCAAGGTGGGCGGATCATGTGGTCAGGAGTTCAAGACCTGCCTGGCCAACAGGGTGAAACCCCATCTCTAATAAAAATACAAAAATTAGCTGGGCGTGTTGGTGCTTGCCTGTAGTCCCAGCTACTCAGGAGGCTAAGGCAGAAGAATTGCTTGAACCGGGAGGCAGAGGTTGCAGTGAGCAGAGATCGAGCCACTGTATTCCAGCCTGGGTATCTCAGAAAAAAACACTGAAGGGAAAATAGTACAAAATCTTAAGCCCAAAAACTTAAAACACAAACCTCAGCTCTACCCTTTACTTCAGGCAAGGCAATTCTATAATCGCAGACTCAGTTTTCCTCACCTATGAAATGAGATAACCAGAGCTACTTCAAGCTGTGGATCAAAGCAGCTAAAACAGTAACTCTGAAACTTTTTTGACCACAACCTAGAGTAAAAAATACATTTTATATAACGAGGTACTTCTATCTAGATATGTATATGTACATGTATACTAGAAAAAAAAAGGTTTCATGAAACCATACCTACTATATATGTATATACATATATACATATATATATATATATATCACACATTGAAATGTTCTATTTATTTTTTTTAAAAAAATATTGATTGTGACCCACTAAATTGACTGTGACCTAGAAATAGGTCTCAATTTACGTTTTGAATATCACTTAGTTAAATTACATGCAAGTGACTTGTACAATGTCTACATTATATATGACAATTATTTCTTTTCCCTTATGTACAAGAGGGCAACTGAATCTAAACTTGATCACTCAGAGGAGAAGACCAAGCTCCCTAAGCAAGCTTTCTTAAAGAGAAAAATGAGTAAAACAAATGTAGCATCACTGATGATCTTCACAAGGCAATGGAATTATCCCACAGCTATAATGTACACCTCAGAGACTACAAGCAATTTATTATGAAACTAAATAACTGAAGACTTCACTTATAATTTCAACTTCAACTCCATGTTCAATTTGCATCAAAATATGTGTGCTACCAATAAAATTGCACCAGAAAACACCTTGAGTGAAATATTTTTAAATGAAGCATTCAAGGCTTAGGACAGCACATATGATGTTATCATTTGTTTAATAACATATATACATATACATATGTATTATCATAGATTATGTTTTAAGTAGAGTCCCAAAATATTGATAATGGCAAGTTGCTTCTATGAAGCTAAATTTTGCAACTGAGGAATGAAAGTGGAAGGGAAATACTCTCCATTATACAAATTCTTAACCTGTCTTTATTTTACCCATTTATAATTTTAAAATAACACATATATACAAAACAGAAATTTTCAGTTACTGAAAATGTGTCATCTCCAAATGGTCAGTTATGTTTTAAAAAACAACAGGAAATGCATTATAGCAAAGGCCAAGAAAAAAATTGAGGATTCATCCCATTTAATGCATCACTTCTCAGCCTTCGCAACCTATTTACAGTGCACTGGTTGGAACTCATAATATGAAAGCAAATGCACCGATTTGCTCGACATGCTATTTCTATTAGAGATGAAACCTTTCAAGTTCTTTTCCTGTCCCATGCTGCTCTTCTCTCTGATAAGGAAGGGTTATTAATTTGACTGATGCGGCTACTACTGTAAAAGTCTCAGTTTTAGAAAGCAATACCCAGGAAATCTCCTTCTTAAACTTCCTGCTTCAGTCCTCTGAGAGTCTGGCTCCCAGGACAGACCACCTGGAATATTGTCTGGAACGTTCTTCTTGACTCTGAAGCAAAGGATCAGAATGTCAAGCCATGTATTCAGGAGCTACAGCTAATTGAGTATGTTGACTTCCAAGATACAGTGGTGCGAGGAAGACATGGGATAAAAATCCTACTAATTCCTAGAGCCAAAGCCTCTGTTCATCTCAGTGGGATCACAGACCTCTGTCTCAGAGAGATAGCAAGCACTTATGGAGCTATTCATAAAGTAGCACCTGGATTCTCATTTTGCTCCCGTTGCTGCAGTGTGAAACTCCTTTGAGAACTCTCTGGGAAAAGTGATGATTATCAGGGCAAGGTTTGGCCATTCCATGTTCTCTGTTCCCCATCATCAAAAAGCACAATATACTTCCCTTCAATGACATATCTTCCTCTATAAATAAGAATATATATGACCTTGACTTTAATTTTAATTTTACCTAGTTATCATGCTAGATATCCTTAAACTTCAGGATAACTTTAATTTTTTAGGTGTCATGCTAGATATCCTTCAACTTCAGGTTCTTATTATACATTAGAAAAATTAACTTTTCTATTTTTCTTCAATTTTTATTTTCTGCTATTTAACTAGAAAACAAATGATTAATTCTGATAATACTTAATTTTCTAACAAATTAATTTAAAAGGAAGGACTAAGATTAAAAATATTGATGAAACACAGAATTGCTGGTGGTATAGGGAAACCAGCATTCTCACATGCTACTGCTACTAAACTGTTCTCAAGAAAATTTGGCAAGAGGAATCAAAAGCCTTAAAGATACTTATAAACTTCAATTCAGCAATATCACTTTTAATAAATTATCCTACCAAAAAAGTAACTTAACATGCAGAGAAGCATGTTAAGAAATCTTCATCATGAAGCAATTTAATGCAAAAACTCAGAATGTTCATTAACCTAGAACTGGTTGAAAAATAAATTTCAATCATACAATGGGAAATTGTGTGGTCACCAAAATGATGACGTTGATCTACATCTAACATCTATTTATTCATTGAGAGCCATCTGTATATCATACATTATTCTAGAACCTAGACAAAATAAAACAAACAAATAGAACAAACAAAGTGTGTTCCTCTACCTACCCGCATAGAACTTATACTCTAACAGGAGAAGAATGCTTAAAAAGTAAATAAAACATACTGAATATCAAATGGTGATAAGGAGTATAAAGAAATGTAGGGCAAGGAAGAGGGTTGGGACTGCTAGGGTGGTAGTGGGTGTTGCAATTTAAAAAAATAATAATTGAAAATGACCTCACCATGGTGATACTTGGGCAAGGATGTACATCTAGTAAGCAAGTAAGTATTGGCATATCTGGGGGAAGAATATAAAAAAATTGCTTCTCATATTTTATCATGTAAGAAACAAAGGAGGCTACCGAATAGAGCTTATAATATGGTCCCAATTTTATATAGGCCTGTATGTTAAAAGAGGTTGTCGATAACTCATGAGATGACAAGCACTGTTTTTATTTTTTTCTCCTTTTGGCTTAATTATTATACAATAAGTGAATTATAGGCACACATTTTTTAAAAAACCAAAAATAAGATACTTTAAAATGAATCGCAGAATCTACTCAAACCCAGAGTTTAATTTTAATGCATCATTATATGTACTCAAGCCAAAATTTAATGTCCCTGTCATCTTTCTAAATAACTTAGCTTGAAATGCTCTTTGAGATTCTCAAATTAAAAGCAAGAAGAATTATCTTTAAAGTAGATGACGTCTCCCTGATTTTAAATTGGACAGTTTCACTCCATATTTAGCTAATATAGAATATATCTGAGACTTTGAGTCCTCTTTTACAGTCACAAACAAGTGCCCTGTACAAATGTGAGACACCTCAGTGTATTACATGAGATACAAGCATTCTGTAATTCTCTATCACACAGTGGTTTTCATTGGTTAGATAACAAATTCAATTTATCAGTAGAAAACATTAAATGGATTTCAAATACTATGAAATCAGGAGACAGTCTAGTTCTGCAAATTGTCAAGAACCGACTAGCACTTTTGAATCCACCAAGTGTCATTTGTCACAAAAACATAGTAATTGCTACCCAAATAACAAACCACACCATATATGTTTGACTTCCAAAGATAAGCATTCAAAATAAATAGGGCAATGAGTTGAGCTTAATGCATCAATCTTCTATCAGCTACTGAGATATCTTTAGCTCCAATGAGAAAAAGTAAAATTACCTAAGTTTAAAAATGAAATAAAAATCTAAAACTTCATGTGACGGACAGAAAATGAGGCAACATCCCAGAAAAACAACAACAAAATGTCTTAATTTACCACTAAAAACAAAGAAGCGGGCAAACAAATATCAGTGTGCTGACAGAATATTCCAAAAATATCCCTTTCCCTTAGGGTTGGGACATTACTCTGTGGTGACCACTGAGGCCAGAAGCTTACCACCCCTCCAAAGACAGCCAAGGTGCCTGAGGAAGCCTCGTTTCACAATAAAAACACTTTAAATAGGTCATTTAATTTATTTCACCAGTGCTGTCTTTGCCTAAAGAGGGAACCATCCTCATCTTCAATGACAATGCATTGTTCCTCCCTGCGGTAGCTCTATTACAACCAATATTCTGCTTGCTCTTAACTTAACTAAATAACTATTGGTTTGCCCTACCAGACTAACAGCTCCTTGAGGGCAGACTCTGTTTTACAAGCCTCTACATAAAGCATATAGAACACATATGAGATACTCAGTAAATAGTAATATTATTGCTATAAATTATTAGTGGTACAAAACTACATATATTAAATTGAAATAACTCTGATAGAATGAACACATGAACTTTTCCCATGGTCAATTCTGCCACTTTTCAAATATTGACATAAGGTCAACACTGTATTACTATACCAGTAGGTCATAGGTCCTCCATGATACCAACAGCTAGACAGCTAATAACCTGTCTTAAACCAGCCATCTAGTTAGGTTATTTGTTTGTTTCCACATTAACTTACTGAGGGTATGTCTTCAAAGTACAGGAACTGAGTCCCTACCCTTAAGTCACCACCTGGGTATGAGGGCACTCTAGCCTCCAGAAATGTTGCAACCATCTGTACTGTATTGATCTTCTGCAATAAAAGATCTGTCGATAAGTCTTAACAGTATATATGTATCACATATAGTATATAGAGACTTTTCAATCTTCTTTTTAATTCAATAAAAGAGAGATGGGGATAAAGAAAGAGCAGAGAAATGAAGGAACAGGAAAAATACATGTCAGAGACAGAATTTCAAAATGCTTATGCTTGAGGTATTAAAACACATTTGACTTTTAACCAGGGGCATGCACTGGAATCTCCTGGGGCACTTTCTTCCACTACATACACCCAGACTTCACTCTAGAATTCTTAATTCAAAATCTTTGGGGCTGGGACCCAAACAAGAACGTTGCAAAGCTTCTTCAATGATTCTGGTATATAGCCCTGGTTAAGAGTCATTGACCTCCTGGAAAAACAAAGACTGAACAACCCTCTGAAATTAAAGATGAGTAAGGTGACAAAACAATAAACTGCAATATGTGATTCTGGATAGAATTCTAGACCAGAAAAGAGACATCACTAGGACAATCAATGAAATCTAAACAAGGTGTATGTATTTGCAGGAAGTACTATGTCAGTGTTTACCTAGTTTTGGTAACTTTACTGTAGTTGTGTAAGATGTCAATACTTGGGGAAACTGAGTGATGACTAAATGAGTGCCCTTTATACTATCTTCAATCTTTCTGCAGGGGTCTCGAATTATTTCAGAATAAAAAGTCAAAATGTATTTCTATTTTAAGGAAAAAGTAAGTCATTGAACTAGTCCAATAACTTTTTATATAGATGGATAAGTTTTCCACCAGTGTGGTATAGAGAAACATTCAAAGAGTGTAGAATCACATCAAGCAATCCACTGTGACCCCAAATAGCCTAACTCCTAGCTAAGCACACACTTCCCATAGCACATGGCAGAGTTAATGTGAGAAACTGAGACTTCTTGGGAATGATAAAAAACCCCACTGTAACCCTACAAATTCAACAGACTATGAAAAAGAGAATAGGTTCTTACTATGTAGGAGACTTTGAATAGATGAGCAGGCATATGTAAAATATCTCCAACAAAATCCAGGCTGAATGTAACATGGCTAGGCTGGTAATCCTACCTCGATGATCAGCAGCAATGAAACCCCATCAAACTTCCTCTTCCTCAGTGTTGGGGCCCATTCTCTTGCTTCGAGAGCATCCCCAAAGGCAAGGATGGCTACATGAGGCCAGGTGCCTTCTGTGATTTCTCCAGTACTCATCTTTTATGCACAAATGACTTCAAATTCTTCTCACTGAGAAATTCTTGTTACTATTTATATAAAATGATGCCAACCATTACTCACTCTCCTTCAACCCTGACATTTATTTCATCAAGTCTGAAGCTTAGCAAATGCATAAATGCTTTAAAAATAATCAAATAGAGACACTCATTTCATTTCAAGGTGGTTGTTTTTTGGCATGTATTTTTTTCTCCAAAGGAATACTGGAGCTGACAGGTACTTGCTCTAAAAATTTACTTCACCACCTGCTAGCTGAAATATTGCTTTCATGGATTTATATTGTATTAAAAGGTCACTGGCTGTTTAAGTCTTAAACAGTTTTAATCATTCTAAAAGTCTCTTAACAGTAAGAAAAGGAAGCTCAGAACAAACAGCAGCAGGGACTCTAATTAAAAGGGCCAATTCATCTAATTTTATTTGGGGTTAATTATTCAGGATTCACTCTTTGATGTGTAAGGAATAGCAATTAGTAATTTTAGTGATTTGAGAATCATTGGAGGTGTAATCAGTTAAAATGAGTGAGTGTTTACAACACAAGATGGTGAATTAGTCTCTCTCAGCTGGAGAACAGGAACATTAGGCTCCAAGAGATCAAGGCTAAGGATTTGAGACCCTAGTAATAACAGTCACTTCAAAATAAAACACATGTCAACAGCCACCTAGCACTCTGTTTACTCTTGGCTAAGGCAAGGCGCAGAAGCCTCACGAAACTGCCTTTATCCAGATCTTGATTTTTTGTTGCTGTCCCCAACCACTTCCCTGTATCTGGCTCTTGCCACCAAGATAACCATAAATGCATTACATTAAAAAAGCAACTCTAAATGAATACACGATTTGTAAGTAGCATAAACCCAAAATAATTGTGGTGCTCATTGATTTCACCTCAGAATTTCTGAATGCTGAATGAGCATCATCAAATGAACCTATAGCTCAGTGCTCAAATCTGAATTTAGATAGGATAACGCACAGACCTGCTAATCTCCTTTTGTGTGCTCTATTTTTCTAACTTCATCACAATTCTCCCAATCACAAAGGCTGTAAACACTTTTCCTTTTTGTCTTAACTACCCACTCTGAATACAAACAAGCTATATCAAATTATACCAAAATTTTCTAATTCACTTCCTGTTCTGCATCTCCATTACCACCAAAATAACTAATGCATAGTTACCTCATATTTAGACTAAAGAAAGAGCCTAAATAGTCAACCTTCTTCCTAAGCTAGGTTTTTCCAATGTATTTGATACAACTATTGCCAGGTTAAAAATATCATGGCTCTCTTTGAATAGCCAAAGCAATCTTGAAAAAAGGACCAAGCTGGAGGACACTCACTTCCTGATTTCACAGCTTATCACAAAGCTACTGTAATCAAAACAGTGTGGTCCTGGCATAAGGACAGACATGGAGACAAACGGAATAGAATACAGAGCCCAGAAGTAAACTCTCTAATATAGGGCCAGTTGATTTTATGGCAATTATGCTGAAGTTTTAGAGAATTGTGGTTTGAGAATATTGCAAGCTCGGTAAAAACATCTGTTCTGGGCCTCCCATTTGACAAGAACTCGTTCTGAAAAGGAGGAATTATCTAACTGGATAGACCTCTTATGAGGCAATAGAGAGAAACTTGATAAGCTCTGTTGTCAAAGTTTGTCAACACACCCTGCAATGTACTGGTAAGTATGTATTCTTTGAAATTACTACTGCAAACAGCAGCACTGGACATTTTATATTTCAGAATGCTGACTTTTGCTAAGCCAAATACCCAGTAATCTGCCAGAATGCTTCCTCTGGCTTCCTGGACACCAAGACTTTGCTCACACCTCTGTCTCCATTAAGACTCTCCTCTCCACCATTTCTTCATATCTGAACCAAAGCTATTCTTGGAGGTCCATGTCACCAGCCCAGGTCACCCTGAACTGCTGTCCTTTGCCACCAGACAAAAGCATCTTCCCACCTTCAGCCCTCTATAGTAACTTTAGAGCACTTATCAAAGTAGAGTTTATGGAAAATCATGAGACATTTACCTGACTAAACTGTGTGCTCCTTGAGGGCAGACATCATGTATGAGTTATCCTTCTATCCCAAGAGTACCTCTTCCAATGCCTCACAGAGTTGAGACGGAAAAGATCTGGGAAAATATTTCCTGAGTGGGTATATGTAGGAATTTTTGACAACTATACCCATAAATCCTAGCACAATAAATTAGTCTTTAAAGGAAGATTGAGAAACTGAGCGGCTACCAATTTCAAAATGTGTGTATATGTGGTTTATGTGTGCATACGTACGTGTGTGTGTGCGTGTGTGTGTGTGTGTGTGAGAGAGAGAGAGAGAGAGAGAAAGAGAGAGAGAGAAGAAAAGAGAGATTGAAAGATTGAAAGAGAAAGACTCAAACATCACCATGGGGATGATCTCTGCAAAAGGAATACCCTCATCTCAATTAGTGTTGCAGTTAGGTAATGTATAGATATATATATATAGCCCTATGACATTAAAATGTGTAAGTTTTTGTCCACTTGGAACCATTCACTAGATGTGTGTGAACTTAGGGAAATCATGAGACTTTTGAGTCTTGATATTTTTGTTTGTAAAATGAGAGCAACAGCACTTACCTTTTATACTACCCATGGTTATGTAAACCAAGGTATTTAAATTTAAAAATACAATACCCTGCTTTTTCTTCAGATTGTATAAATATTTTGCCTTTTACTAAATTAAAAAATATCATTAAAACAATAATGACCTAAAGATATAAATTATTCTTTATGTTACTTACCCAGAAACACATTCTTCACAAGCAATTAGAAGCTCAAATATAAAACAGAGTTAAGTATTTATTGAATAGATGCTTTACTGTTAACATGGCTCTTAGCACACCAGGGTTCCAAAGAGTTAGGGGTAAAAAAAAGACAGGGAGTGAGAGGAAAGCATAAGACCATAACTAAAACAAGAGCAAAACAAAGTCCTAGCAGCCAAATAAACAAATATTGTGTTCTCCCTGGAATGTTTAAAAATCTTGGAAAGGAACTGCATAAGGAGCCTTGAGGCAGTACTGATTTGGCACATCAAGCCCTTGTGCAACTGATTAACCCGACATTTCCCTGGGTAGGGGGGTACTACTAGGTCATTTTTTTTTCTTTAATGGACAAACTGTTCTCGAACAATTTGCAAGACATAAACAAGCTATTGTAACATAGCAATCAAAGAGGGTAGTTTTGTCCCCAAAATCTGATGATATAACCAATTCAAAACAACCACCACTACCACAACCAGGCAGTCAAACAAACATATCCCAATTCCTTCTGCCTAGTTCTGGAGGGGCTCTTCCTTGCCCGCTTTGATGTATAAACACACAGTCCCACATCTGCAATGGTTAAGTCCCAGATCAATAGCAAAGTTTAAAAGACCTTCAAAATCTATTGGATGCTCTTCATGCAAGAACTTAATGCTTTTTGAATTAGACTACAGAGTTCAAAATATAAAGGTTTCTCTTGAAAAACCAACTTTTGTATCTAAGGAAGGACTCCATTACAAAGTCAATCCTTGTGTTTCGTTCACTCTGCTTTCTTCACTTCCTCAGATCAGTAGGTCATGTGATAGAAGACAGTCTCAAACTGCAAAATTTGGTGACGTATTCTGGGCAGAAGTTCAGGCACCTTGTTATTTTAGCAGACCAGGTCGGCCGGCCCAAAGACATAATTTAGCTGAGTGAGGAACTCGTTCCCTCTTCCTGCTTCATTTGGCCAGCTGCCTCAGAAGGTCTTTCATTCTGGAGTGTAAAGGATTTATTGCTCCCTTTTATTCCTCCAGCAGTAGTTCCAGTTCGCTGAGTTTCAAGTTCGGTGAGCTCAGCCTTGGCATTCAAGGATCTCCTTATGTCTCATCCTAAAGAGCATTTGTCCCAGGTCCATTTGCCAAGGACATGGTGGTAGTCCTCCTCCTAGCACTTGAGTCTGCAATATTATGCTTCTTATAAACAGACACGTCCAATCTCTTGAGTTACTTCTTCAAATGTTACTGGCACTTCCTTGGCCTGACACCAATGGCACAGTTTTATAAACTCACAGAATAATCATATTAGACTGGAATTAGAACAGAATAAAGAGGTCCGCTAGTCTATAGGTCCGCAAGCAACAGCCGAATAGCCAGATCCACACCACCTCCTGTTTTTGTAAATAAACTTTTTTTTGGAACACAGCCAAGGTCATTCATGTACTTATTGTCTGTGGCTGTTTTTGCATTCCAGCGGCAGAAATGAGTAGTTATGACAAATATCATATGGCCAATAGAGACTAAAATATTTAGTTACCAGATTTACAGAAAAGTTTGCCAAACCTGATCTAGCCCATGGACTCACATTACAGATAAGAAAATTAAGATTTAGGAGGGTTAAACAGGATGGAAATAAAATTGTCAATGTAAAATACCCAGGGCAGTGCCAGGCATATGGTGCATACATAGTGAGTAAACACCAGTGTGTTTGACAGGACATTTCATATTCTTTTAATATGGAAATGGACTAAAATGATTTTTTAAAGATAGCATTGTTACCCTTGAGGAGTTCATTGCCTAAAAAGGATAACAAGCATATACACAGAAAATTTTAACATGATATTGTGTGTATTTGTTTTCTGCTGTTACTGCAATAAAGTACCATGAGCTTGATTATTTAGATGAACAGAAATGTATTTATCTTACAGTTCTACAAATCATAAATCCGTCATGCGTATCAGTGAGCTAGAGTCCAGGCGTTTGCAGGGCTGCATTCCTTTCTGGAGTCTCTACAGAGAATCCTGGTCTTTTCCAGCTTCTCAAAACTGCTCCTCATTCTTTGGCTTGTGGCCCCCTCCTCAATCTTCAAAACCAGCAAAGACAGGGTAAGTTTTTCTCATATCACATCACTCCAAAGACCTCCTCTGTCCTCTTCTTCCACTCCTAATCACACTTGTGTTAGCCTTGGACGCATTCTTATATTCCAGGATAATCTGATCATCTCAGGTTAGCGGTTAATAACTTTAGTTCCATGCATCATTAATTTCCCTGTGGCATGTACCCTGACATATTTGCATGTTCCAGAGATTAAGACATGGACGACTTCGAGCATTGTTGTGGTGCCCAGCACAAAGCGCCATAAGAAGGGAAGTCTGCGCATAGTGCTAGGCTCGGAGGAGGAACATCAGTGCAAGGACGAGTAAAGACAAGAGCAAAAATTCTTGTATTCATGGTGCCTATTTCCAGAGCTCCACATGATTTTCTAAGAATTTCTTTGTATTTCAGCATATTTTTTAAAATTTAAACATATTATTTAAGATATTTCTATTTTTTATGTATTGTTCTATTCTTTTTGTAACTATCATCTTGCTATCACATTAAAAAAAAAAAACTCTATTCGATATTAGGTTGAGGAATTTCAGGAAATCTCAATCCTGACAATTTTAGGATTGCAGCTAAACTAGTTTTATACTGTCCTCATAGGATTGCTTTCCTTAGGTCAATTTTATGGATAAGGAAACTGTCCCTCAAAATGATTAGGAGTCTGCCCAGAATCACACACACCAGAGCTAAAGCCTAAAGAAAATTGTTTTACCTATTTGAACCTTATCAACAGAATAAAAATTGTTACTGCAGAGTTTTTGCGATGATCTACATAGCAATGCCATAAAACCGGGGAGGGGATGATAAAATCCATCATATTGAGAAAAATGAATGTTATGATTAGCAAACAGGTGGAACTTTACACAGCAGATATATATTCTGACATGATAGAAACCATTTTTTTCAAGTATATTTAGCTCTTCAGACAAAAATATAACTGAGACTGAAAGACATAAAAATATGAGCCTCTACTGTCATTATGATATAGAAAGAAAAATTACAAGTTTATTTAGGGAAAAAAAATGAAGAGTTTCAAAGCGCTATGTTAACAAAGGTATTATCAATAGGTATTTATAAACCCTGAGGCTTAAGAGTAAAAATTAAAACAGAAATTACCTGATTTGAGGATGTAAGAGTGCCAAATAACTGGAAGTATTCAAGTAGAGGCAAGAAGACCAATTGACATGAATATTATAAAGAAGATACAAGCTTTATTAATCCAAGGAACCTGCTTAATAGCCCTTTCGACACTGATGGTTTATGATTCCATGACTCAAAGGGCAAAGGCCAATTAATGGCAACAAGAGACTAAGGCTTCCTTTAATGGGGATAGCCAGAAGACCACTACCGATGCCACAAGATGGCAGTTAGCCTAACTGTAAGTAGGCACTTACCATGCATACTACTTAAAAATAATTCTCTAGGCAAGATCAGACAAAAGGCAACTGGTAACGCGGACAATACCAATGAATAACCCTGACTCTGCTATCTCACTGCCATGTTGAAAATGAAGCTTTTAACATTCAGAAATGCCCATAAAGGTATATTCTACTGAACTACTGAGCCACGATTTTCCATACAACAAGTCACCATGCAGTCTAAATGGGGGTACCTAGGATTTTGATCCTTGCAAATCTTGTCCCCTCCTCCTGCCCTAAACCTTCTTCATGGAAATAGCCTATCCTCTTTGACTTAATGGCTAGTTCAAGGTCTGGTAGAAAGGCTTGAAAACATATGAGAACTTTCTGAGTTGGCCCTTGATAACTGAGATGCAGGTGATAAAATAACATTTCTTAAATTAAGGTGTACACATTTCCAGACTTTACAATGAAAACCAAGTAAATACCAAATTACCAAGACGGAAAATTCCCACCATAAAAAACAAGAGCTACCCAGAAGAGAAAAACAAGACACCCAGTCACAGGAGCTACAAGGCCTCCTATTAAGAGTAAATATACACACATTCCCACGCAGAACTTTTTTCCTTCTGAATAGAGCTAAAGATGCAGGAAATAGTTTGATAAAGACATTCTATTACTTAGATAAAACTGAACTAGATTATCTGTTTGTTTATTAGATTGTGGCTTTAGACACATTGTTCTACACTAAGAGCTCTTGACATGAGCCGACACATACATTCTTTGGAATGAAGGCTTTTGTGAGAATATTTTATGGTACTTAAACTCCTGAAAAGACTTGTGAAAGCAGTCACACCAGAGGATTAAGCCCAGTGTTTGGGGTCACCACATCAGGAGGGTCCAATTCACTTCACACAGTCTTAACTAGGACATGTGAGCTTTCTTGGACATAACACCAGATAGTTCCAACTTACTCATTGGAGAATTTCTCATATTAACCCTCACCCACTCATCATAGTTACAAACCAGACACCAGATCCTGGGTGCCAATAGATGAAAATAAAAGAGAGTACTCCAGAAATGGAATTCAACAAGGTTTCATTTATATCTGTTGCTAAAGGGGGAAGTATACTCCTGATTTTATTTTTATTTAAATTTCTGTCAGGGCCATTCATAAAATAATAAATTCCCAGAGGATATCACACCACGTCCTCTGAATTTCACATCATCCTATTATTCTAATTGGATAAAAAGATGGTGGTATACCATTCAGTTCTAGTTTGTTTTGTGTGAATACTTTTGGGTTTGGGCCTTCTGCACCCCCGCACCCCACCATAGTAAGGGTTTTTCAGCTTCAAGTTGGATCTGAAATTAGATTGGTATATGGAATTCAGAGTCTCACCTTAAGCTTCCCTAACATTTAAGGGACTCAGAATAGAGGTTCATCCCAAACCAACAGGGATACGAGAAGACCACATGTTTATAAAAACATAACTTCTAACAATTCATTCAAATACCTGCAGCCTTTATTTCCCTGATATTTAAGGTGTTGTGTTATAGAGTGCTTTATAATCCTCTGAGTTATGAAATAGATTGAATAAGTATTGATCCATCCTTGCAGTCAATGATATATCTAAAATTATTTAATTTTAATTAATGTAGATTTAAATTCAACTTCAAATGGTCACATGGGGCTAGCAGCTACCATATTATGCCTTGCAAATTTAGTCATACTATACTG
>PVKP010033145.1:0-25270 GCA_004027715.1 Plecturocebus donacophilus | reverse complement strand
TAAATAAAATATTGGTTGGCTGCTTATTTGTTATTTTCATCCCCTATTCCTTCCTGTCTCCATTGTTAAACACAATTATTGGCATAAAAGAGGTTTTTAATACCCATTTTTAGACTGTATTCTAGCCTGGGCAATAAAACAAGAATCCCGTTCTCTCTCCCTCTTTCTCTTCCTCTTTCTTTCTCTCTTTCATTCTTTTGCTGTTTCTTTCTTTCTTTCTCCTTTTCTCTCTTTATCTTAAAAAAAGAAAAAAAAAATTCCTACATCACTATTACCATCCCCTACTTTATTTCGTTTGCATTTAGCTAACACAGCTTTGTTTGTGTTTCCTCATGTAAACTTGCTGTGTCATTTAACTTTTCTACTTAAAATTTGGAATGAGTAATATATGGTCCAAAAATTTTATAACATAAGAAAAAGATATTCAGAGAAATGTCTCCCTCCATCCCCCATCATTCACCTGCCTGGTTTCTACTGCTTCCTTCACTCCTAACCTGGAAAGTGGTTTTATGAGTTTATTGTGTATCCTTGAGTTCCTTTGTGCAAACATTTCCACTTATTTTCCTTTTTAATTTTTATTTATTTATTTTAATTTTTTTTTAATATGGAGTATCACTCTGTTGCCCAGGCTGGAGTGCAGTGGCATGATCTCAGCTCCCCACACCTTCCACCCTCCGGGTTCAAGCAGTTCTTGTGCCTCAGCCTCCCAAGTAGCTGGGACTACAGGTTTGCACCACCATACCTGGCTAATGTTTTGTATTTTTTTTTTTTTTTTAGTAGAGACGGGGTTTCACCATGTTGGCCAGGCTTCTTTGGAACCCCTGACCTCAAGTGATTTGCCCACCTCAGTCTCCCTCATTTTCCTTTATTAAAAAACACAAAAAGAGTACCATAAAGATACACACTGACCCTTGCATGTTATTATTTAACAGTGTATCTTGGGGATCCTTCCAAGTCGGTACACTGGAAGCTTCTTCATTCTTTTTAAGGGCTGCATAGTATTCCATTGTATAGTTGTACCATAATGTATTTAACCAGTCTTCTGTTGGTGGACATTTGAGTTATTGCCAATTTTTTGCTAGTACAAGCAATGCTGCAATGAATAGCCTTTTACATATTTTTTGCTTGGGTGTAAATATATGTAGGAAAATTTCACGGAAATATCATTACTTGATCAAAAGGACTGTGCATTTGAAGATTTGATAACTGATATCAAACTTTTGGATTTTTGCCAATCTGATAGGTAAAAAGTTATGTCTCGGTGTAGTTTTAATTTGTGGGTTTTGTTTTGAGCACATATCTTCATAACAAAAGAATAATTTACTATCCATTTCCATTTCCTTTTCCATTACAATCATGAGTTGCTTGAAGACTGGGATGCATTCTGAGAAATGTGTTATTACACTATTTCATCATTATGTGAATGTGGAGTGTACTTACGCAAACCTAGATGGCATAACCTACTACACACCTGGCCTATATGGCATAGCCTATTGCTCCTAGGCCACAAACCTGTATCTGTCCTGAGTACTAGAGACAATTGTAACACAATGGTAAGTATTTGTATATCTAGACATATCTACATAAAGCAAAGGTAGAGTAAAAACACAGTATTATAATCCCTATGGGACCACTGTTGTATATGCAGTTCATCATTGATCAAAACATCATTATTCAGTGCATGACTGTATATCCTTTAGCAATTTTTCTATTAAGTTGTTGGTTTTATTGATTCCTGTTAGCTTATTGTATTTTAGGAAGATTTCATCCCTCTACATGTGACCTGAATTGAAAATAATTTTTCCCAGTTTGTCATTTGTCTTCAGGCTTTACTTAGTATGTTAGTCCATTTTCTGTTCATGTGACTGAATACCACACACAAGGTAATTTATAAAGAATAGAGATTTAGGCCAGGGATAGTGGCTCATGCCTGTAATCCCAGCACTTTGGGAGGCTGAGGCAGATGGATCACAAGGTCAGAAGTTCAAGACCAGCCTGGCCAACATAGTGAAACCTTGTCTCTACTAAAAATACAAAAAATTAGCCAGGCCTGGTGGTGGGTGCCTGTAATCCCAGCTACTCTAGAGGCTGAGGCTGGAGAGTAGCTTGAATCAGAGAGGCAGAGGTTGCAGTGAGCTGAGATCATGCCATTGCACTCCAGCCCAGGAGACAGTGTGAGATTCCATCTCAAAAAAAAAAAAAAAAAAAAAGAAAAGAAAAAAAGAATAGAGGTTTATTTAGGTCATGATCCTGGAGGCTGGGAAGGTCAATAGCATGGTTCAGGCATCTAGTGAGGCTTTCCTGCTGCGACCATGACATGTGAGAGGTATCACATGGCAATACAGAGCAAGCATGCTACCTCAGCTCTCTTCCTCTCCTTATAAAGCCACCAGTCCCATCATGTGAGCCCCACCCTGATGACTTTATCTAATCCTAATTACCTCCTAGAGGCCTCACCTCCAATCAATAATAAATGTAGGGATTAAGTTTCCAACCCACAATATTTGGAGGACATGTTCGAATCATAGCACTTAGGTTTTTAACTTTTTTTATTATAGAAGTTTTAATTTTTCTGTGATTGAATTTATCAATCTTTTTTTTTAAATATGTATTTTGTTGTGTTTTAGGTTTGGGGGTACATGTGAAGAACATGCAAGATTGTTGCATAGGTACATACATGGCAGTGTGGTTTGCTGCTTTCCTCCCCATTACCTATATCTGACATTTCTCCCCATGTTATCCCTCCCCAACTCCCCACTCCCCCCACTTTTTTTTTATTCAGGGTCTCACTTTGTCCCCAGGCTGGAGTGTCACTGCAGCCTTGACCTCCCAGGCTCAAGCAATCCTCTCACCTCAGCCTCATGAGTACCTGGGACTACAGGCGTGCACCACCACACCTAGCTAATTTTGTTTTGTCTTTTGCGGAGACAAGGTCTCATTATGTAGTCCAGGCTGGTCTCAAACTCGTGTACCTAAGCGGTCCTCCTACTTCAGCCTTCCAAAGTGCTGGGGTTACAGGTGTGAGCCATGGCACCTGGCCAATCTTTTCTTTTATGGCTTCTGGAGTTTGAGTGATAATTAGAAAGGATTTTTCTACTCCAAGATCTCTTCCCCATATATTCTTTTTTTTTTTTTTTTTGAGACAGAGTCTCACTCCATTGCCAGGTGCCCGGCTGGAGTGCAGTGGCGTGATCTCGGCTCACAGCAACCTCTGGCCCCCGAGTTCAAGCAATTCTCCTGCCTCAGCCTCCCAAGTAGCTGAGAACTACAAGCGCGCACCACCACGCCCAGCTAAATTTTGTATTTTTAGTAGAGAAGAGGTTTCACCATGTTGGCCAGGATGGTCTCAATCTCTTGACCTCGTGATCCGCCCGCCTCGGCCTCCCAAAGTGCTGGGATTACAGCGCCCAGCCCATATATTCTTTTAAACTCTTTTTTTCTCTCTTTTCACGTGTATATCTTTAATACATGTATTTGGACATTCTGTATTATTTTAAGCATTTCTTGTAAGCAACATATTGTGTAGTTGAATTTTGTTTTTAAACATGAGAATATAAAAATATTTGCCTTCAATAACATAGCTTAATTTATTTATATATGTTTCATAACTAACGTGGCCTCATTTTACTTCATTTTTATGCTTCCTTATTCCTTTTTTGTTCTTTGCTATACACTTTAGATTTTTCTTGCTTTTAGCTTCTATAATGATTTTGAAGGTGAAGATCAAGTTTGTAGTTCTTTAAACTCTCCTTTTTTTTTTTTTTCTTTTTAAGACAGGATCTCACTTTGTCGCCCAGGCTGGAGTGCAGTGGTGCGATCTCAGCTCACTACAGCTTCCGCCTCCCATGTTCAAGCAATTCTCATGCCTCAGCCACCCAAATAGCTGGGATTACTGGCACACACTGCCACATCTGGTTGATTTTTGTATTTTTAGTAGAGACAGGGTTTCACCATGTTAGCAAGGCTGGTCTCGAACTCCTGGCCTCAAGTCACCCACCTGCCTTGGTCTCCCAAGGTGCTGAGACTACAGGCGTGAGCCACTGCGCCTGGCCTCTTTAAGTCTTTAGATTTGTCAAGCACATATACTTAAATGTATATTTATCAAATTACCAAAGTCAGTAGAAGGTGCCGTTTATTACTCTGTACCGGCTGTGTCTAATGGATCTCTACTCTTGTCTGCATTGTACAGATGAGGAAACTAAAGCTCAGTATGTTTACGTAATTTGCCCAAGGTCACCCAATAATTTATTTTTTTTTTGAGACGGAGTCTCGCTCTGTCGCCCAGGCTTGATTGCAATGGTGTGATCTCGTCTCACTGTAACCTTCACCTCCTGGGTTCAAGTGATTCTTCTGCCTTAGCCTGCCAAGTAGCTGGGCTTACAGGTTAACACCACCACGCCTGGCTAGTTTTTGTATTTTTGGTAGAGACAGAGTTTCTCCATGTTGGCCAGGCTAGTCTCGAACTCCTGACTTGAGGCAATCTGTCCACCTTGGGCTCTCAAAGTGCTGGGATTACAGCCGTGGACCACGGCACCCAGTCTAATAATTTTTAATGATCTCTGGATGATGGAAAATTAGCAAGCTTAAGCCAGGCAGGGCCACCCCAGAACTGGAGAGTGTAGGAAATCTCTGCTAAACAACACAGCTGAAAACAAAGGAGGGGTGAATTCCTAAAAGTAAAATCCAAGTGGCCTCATAACCCTTGATATGGAGCTCTTGGATTTTTGCCAGCCTGGTAGGTAAGAAATCATAGCTCACTGTAGTTGTGGTTTGGATTTCTCTTATGAGTGAGACCAAGCATCTTTTCATATGTTTGAAAGCCATTTGCATCTTCATTTTAATGAACGGCCTATTCACATCCTTTGCCCACTTGGGAGGCACCCAGCAAATAACCACTACATCAAAGCTTCCTGGATTGTTTGTTTTGAGAATACCAAACAGATGACTTTAGAGTTTTATTGTTTATTACAGAAAATCATTTCAGAGATAATAAGCTCTTTATCTGAAACTTCAGAACAATTTTCTTCCTGCTGGTGCTGTGAGATCTCACAGATCCCACATTGATTGTTTTTGCTCACTCTCTCTTGATCAGACAGAAATAAAGCCAGGCCAAGCACTGTCTCCTGATCCTTTCAACTTTATGCTGTAAAGCTTAATAACTGTGGAAGTCTCAATTCCACCACTAGGCAGCCAGTATAGACACAGAAAAAGAAGCTGACAGAGGTCGACTAGGGGAATTATCATCATTATCATCAATAATAGCTGGCACTCAGACAGCACTATATGTATGTAAATTTATTTATGTGTTGTGTATTCATGTATGTATATATATAGACTAAATGCAGATATGCTAAGTTTATGCACACACATAAATTTAGTTCTCACAACATTCCTGTAAAATAAGTACTTTTAATATTTCCATTTTACAGATGACCAAGGTGAGGCACAGAGAGGTTATATAACTTGTCCAAGCTCACACAGCTAAAATCTGGTGGAACCATAACTCTACCTATATGATCTGGTCCCAGAATCTACGCCCTCAATCATTCCGACTGGCTTGGAAGATAATTCCTGTGTTGTTAAGGTATGGTCAAACATCCATCTGGTCACTACTGCCCCTAGGGCTCTGAAACTGGAGTAGGGAATGGGGATTAGTCTCTCTTATCTCCTTTGGAAACTTTCGTTCTTTATTTATTAATTTATGTAATCCTCTGATTCATTCAACAAATATTTATTGAGTGCCGATTATGTGTCAAGCCCTGTGCCAGGTGCCAGAGATAACCAAGATAAATTAGAGATGGTCTTTGTCCTTAAAGAGCTTGCAGTAAAGAGGGGTGGGAGATAAGACATGGTCAGTTAATGACACAGATGACACATCCTGTTCTGTTTCGAAGGGAGTAGCAGGTGGTGTGTCGTCCAAGAATATGTTTCTCAATCTGGCCCCATCTACCATCTAGTTAGTGCAATTTCTCTCTTGCACTTTACCCTGTGATCTTCTCTTATCTTTAGTTTATAAAGCATCACTGCAAGCTTTTGGATTTCTGCATATCTTCTTGAGCATTTTCACAGGGTATGGAGATTCGTCTCATCAGTTATAACTGCTATCATTTTTTTATTATCCCAGAAAAGAGGCCTTGTTCCTATGAGTAAGGGGAGGCCAGGGAAGGGTCCCAAGTAGGGCAGATGGGCACATTTAGCATTCCAGCTGTAATGCGAAAAATAAATTAAATGGGGGAGGTGAGATAGGCAGCCCAGTCAGGAAACTGCTCCATTGTTCAGATGGAATTACCTGAAAAAAGGCTGTGGCTGGGGGAGGCAGGAGGGTATGGATTTAAGGAATATCAAGCAAATGGAATCAAAGGGACTTAGCAATTCAATCAACAATGTTTAATTAGCACCTATTAAGTGCCAGGTGCCCAGAATACAGCAGGGAACAAGACAGACACAGCCCTTGCCTTCATTGCATCTAGATGGGGAAATGGACAATTGAAGGCTTTGCAATAAAAGAGGATAAACGATGCAACAGAAGACATCAGGTCACTGCAGGAAAACAGAAGTGGGCACATGAGGGGGCATGTGGGAGGAGTCTGGGCTGATGCCTGAATTTCTGCCTTGGCTGCTGGAGTAGATGGTGGGGCTATCATCTGAGCCAGAGAATCCAGGAGGGCAGAACCCTATGGACATCTCTCTGGGTCCCCCCAAGCCCAGGCGAGGGCAGGAGCAGGGTAGGTGGTAAGCAGAGACTGTTGAATGTATGAACAAATGAATGTGGGCATATGAGTATTCCCCAGCCCCCAGCCTGACCCTGAAAGAGGAAGATGGGGAGTGGTCCTGAAAGAAACTAGAAGTTTCAGGAAGCCCAGTGGTTACTCAACACCCACAAACTGTCAGCCTCTTCCCAGTTACCCAGCGGGCCATACGAGGCAGCCATGACTCTCCTGATGTCCAGCAACCCAAGACAGGCTGCCATGACTCAGTGTATCTGGGTCCTGGAGAGCGAGCAGATTCAATATACCCCTGGCTCTTTGAGGCCATGAGTGTGGGCCTCAAAGGCCATTGGAAGCCTTCCTGCAATGGGCAGGGAAGGAAGAATTAGCCCTCCAAAGTCCCTGGACATGTGTTCCTATAGTTGGGACCCTTCCTCTGGCTCCTGCATCCCTGAAGTGTCCCCCTGCCTTAGCACCAAGACCCCTGGGTCTGGGTCTGTTTGCCTCTGTTCAAAAGGAGAGATTGATAACTATCTTCTGTGTGCCCAGTGCCCAGCTTGGACAACCCCTTCCCCCAGCACATAATAGAAAATTTCTTTTCTTTGTCATTTTACTTTTTTCGTGTGCTTGTTTTGAGACAGGATCTCTGTCACCCAAGCTGGAGTACAGCAGTGTGATAATGCCTTACTGAAGCCTCGATCTCCTGGCCTCAAGTGATCCTCCCACCCTAGCGTCTCAAGTAGCCGGGACTAAGGTGGGCACCACCATGTCCAGATAATTTTTCTATTTGTTTTTTGTAGAGGTAGGTTTTTGTCATCTTGCCAGGCTGGTCTTGAATTCTGGGTTTAAGCAATCTGTCCCTCTCAGCATGCCAAAGTGCTGAAATTACAGGCATGAGCCACTGTGCCCTGGCAGAAAATGTTTCTTTAGTTCAGAGACAGCTGTACCCTAAGCCCAGGGGCCAGCCTCCCCGACCCTCAGGAGGAGGAAGGCTCACCAGGAGCCACATAGATACCATGTCCTTGGCATGTGGCCAGGGTGCCCATGGTTACACCATGATTGGGTGGGCCTAGGCTCTGACAGCCTCTGACCCAGGGTGGGGAAGGCACCAACCCACGGCCCTGCCTCCGCCCCTGCCCACTGTCCATATCTGAGTTTCCTGGAATTGAAGAACCTTTGAATCTAAAGGATAGAAAGGCCCTCTGTGGTCTTATTGTCCATCTGCCTTTTTTTTTTCTGTGTTTCTTAGCCATTCATTCTCCTTTGTCATTTACTGCCCCTCAAAAAATTGTCTGCATTCCCATCTTCTCTCTCTCCTGTGAAAAAGGGCACATGAGTTTCTGTGCCCCATCGGGGGCTTGGAATCGCCACTCAGTAGTTTTCCCTCGTGCACGTTAATGAATGTGTCTGTCTTTTCTTCTATTCATTTGCCTTTGGTCAATTGATGTTTCAGCAAACGTTCAGAAGGCAAAGGGGGAGTTTTCCCTTGGCCCCTAAAGTCGCTAGCCAGGTGTTTGCCATCAGCATAGGGTTACATGGAACTGGCAGGGAAAGACTTCTGGGGCCTCTTTGGCACCCATCACTGCTAGTAGGTCGCAAAAGGGCCTAATGGCCCCTGGTATAAATGCGTGTATGTGTGTAACTTGTGTTTATTTTATCCATATATGTTTATATTAGTATACACTACTCTCTCTCTCTCTCTCTGTATATATATATATATATATACACATACATATATAATAGTGAGATTTACAAGTATACATAAATGGATTTTTTTTTTTGAAATGGATTTTTGCTCTTGTTGCCCCGGCTGGAATGCAATGGCACGATCTCAGCTCACTGCAACCTCCACTTCCTGGGTTCAAGCAATTCTCCTGCCTCAGCCTCCCGAGTAGCTGGGATTATAGGTGTGCCATGCGCCACCATGCCCGGCTAATTTTGTATTTTTAATAGAGACAGAGTTTCTCCATGTTGGTTAGGCTGGTCTCAAACTCCCAGCCTCAGGTGATCTGCCTGCCTTGGCCTCCCAAAGTGCTGAGATTATAGGCATGAGCCACCGCACCCAGCCCATAAATGGATATTTTATGTGTATGTGTGTGTGTGTGTGTGTGTGTGTGTGTGTGTACATACATACATTTCTTTTTCTTCTCACATATATGGGGATATGCCACCAGACTGGCAGACAGTACAATATGTTTATATGTGTAAATATTTAGATTTTAATTTTTATCTATTGGTGTATACCATTACATATGTAACATGTTTCTTATATATTTAAAAATATAAATCTTCTATTTGTGAGTGTGTATATATTTCAGTTTTGCCTGTCCTTGTGTCTGTACCTATAAAACACTTGAGTGACAGGCAGTGCCACATTGTTTCTTGAGAGCAGGTTCTGAAGCCCTGAGTCCCCACTGAGGCTTGTTCCTCTGGTCTCGTGTGAGGATGTCGCTGTGCATTGGACTCTAGATGTCAGAGCCATTTGTTCACATGGTATCTCCATGAGGTTGAGTTCCCACTCCAGGAGAAAACAGCTGTTTCGGGGTGAATGGGGGCAGCAAAACCCAAATTGACTGGATAGTATCAGGTGGCCTCACATTCAAGTCCTATCTGATTGCAGCTTCTCTGAGCTTCTAAGAAGAGAAGAGAAGGGGCTCTTCTTGGCTTGTGCAGCCACACATTTGTCAGCCTGGGCTTGACCTAAAGACTGGCTCAAAAACTCACATTGCTCCTCCCTTCTGAAGAATCCAAACTGATCTGTTCAGGCCCAGATCATAATGCCCTCAGCAATGGGAACTCACCTTAACCTGGGACCTGAGACCAGCCTTCTTCCTGAGACCTGCGACCAGTCACTTCCCTGAGGGTCTCCTCCCTATCTTCAAGGCCACAGAGCCTTATCTTCCACCCATAAGCCAGAACAGCCCATGAGAGTCGGGGAGGGGATGCAGATGAGGCCCCTGCCATCTCTGAGACATGAATAAGTGAGCAGTAGCTCCTTTCTCCACGGCCACAGTTAAAGTGTCATCACATGCAATCATCAAACCATCAGTGGGGCCACTGAAAGGCAAGAGACAGGCCATTTTGCCAATCAGGAAGCTGAAGACTGTTTCGAGGCAGTGTGCCAGGGTGGTTAAGAGCACCTTTGCTAGGTCCTAGCTGTGTGACCCTTAATCCTTCTCAAGTGGATTTTCTTGCTGGTAAAATTGGGTAGTGATGCCTGCCTGGTAGGTTAGTGTGTGGATTAAATGACTGTGTAAAGAGAGGGTCAGCCCAGTGCATATTAGGGAGGTGTTCAGGGAATCCGTGCTTTCCCATGGCGATGTTGGAGGCTGTTTCCACACAGCCACACACCCCACGTGGGCTCCCCGGGTCCCCTTCTAGGCAGCCCATGTTCCCTGCCATGGCTGGATTCATCCAGGCTGATGGCCAAATGCAGCCTCCACTGGGAGGGGAGAGGCCCACTCCACCCTGGGGATTGCCCCATCACCTTGGCTGTGCCCATCTTGTGGGCTCCCCACCCTTCAGGTATTTTCTACCAGAGAGCAAGCTAGGGCTCTCCTTCCTGCCCTAGAATCACTTATTTGTATGGCCCTTCAAGCAAGACGTCGTGTGTTTACCGAAATTTCTCAAACACCTCCTGGGAACAGGGCCCTGGCGGGGAGTTCCAGGGGCCCAGAAGAAACACAGAGAGTAGGGAGAGGGAGGGAGGCACACAGTTCAATTAGTTCTCAAGTATTAAACAAAGGATTTTGTTTTTTCTGATGCTAGAAATAACACCTCTTCATTGCAGAGTATTTGAAAAGTACAGAAAAATATAAAGCAGTAAATAAAAAATCCTGACTGTCCTGATTCACACAGGTAACTGACGTTAAGATTTTGTTGTGTTTGATACTAGGGTCTTCTAAGCATTTTAACCGAGTCATAATGTAGAATACAATTGTGTATCTTGCTTTTTTCATTCACCATAAAAACACAAAACATTTTCCTGGGTTTTTACAAGCCAGCCAGTTAAATTATACTCTGTTGATTTCAGCTCATCATTCTGACAAAAATCCTTAACTTTCATTGGGATTTAACTGTGTCTTCCTAGGATAGCACAGTGCTAGGTGCCAGCCTGGAGGAAAAGGAGGAGGGAGGAGAAAAGAGGAGATAAAACCAACACCAAGGAGATTTATTCTTTCTCCCCCTTTCTTCTCCTCATGCTAAATGTTTCTCAGTAGGGGAATGCCATGGCAGCCACCTGACTCCCAGGGTCACCTGGACTCACCTGAGGTTCTGAATCTTTCCCCGTTCACTTTGCACACTCAACCCTAAAGTGAAGAGAGCTTACTCCCTGCCAGGAAAAATGCCTTCCTCTGTAGGGGATAGCCCTGCAGACCCTAGGCAGCAAAGATTCTGCACCAGCCACCCTGCTCCCACTCAGGTCCTCTGCCTACTTGTCACATGGCCTGGTTTTCAGGCCTCTGTAGCCCGGTCACCATTTCTTGACTCAGCACATACCCCAAAGTGTCAGAAAGGTCCTAGAGCTCCAGCTGGGCCTGGCTGAGTGTGGAGCAGGGCGGGGCAGTCCCCTCTGCTCTGGATGCTGTGCCTCTGTTAATGCAGCCTGCATTTGCATTTGTTTGTTTGGCAGCCTCCCCCTTAGCTCATGTAGAGCTTGTGGTCAGCTCAAACTGTGAGCTCCTTTTTGTGTCACTGCTGGTAAACCAGTTCTCCCATGGCCTGTACTTGGACAATCTTTTGAAGAAACAACACGCAAGCGTTGATACATTTCCCATTTTATATATTTGCGTTGTGATTTTTAGCACTCTTCCTGGCTTTTTGTCATGGGTGAACTTGATACATGTGCACCATGTCTTTATCCAACCTGTTGATGAAGTGATTACTCCAACCTGGCCCAAGACAGAAACTCCATTCTCACAGGCCCTGATCCATAACCGGAGCCATAAGTTTGATCAGCTTCCTAAAAGCCTGTGAGGAAACACCACCTTCTTTAAAAACCCAATCATGCATGAATATTCACCCAAAATAATTGAAATCAGATATTCAGACAAATACTTGTACATGAATGTTCATAGCAGCACTATTCAAAATAGCCAAAAAGTAGAAATAACCTAAATGTCCATCAACAGATGAATGGATAAACAGAATGTGGCATTCATGCAATGGAATATTACTCAACCATAAAAGCAATAAAGTTCTGACACTGTTATAACATGGACAAACCTCAAAAAAACATTATGCTAAGTGAAAGAAGCCAGATACAAAAGGTCACATATTATCTGATTCCATCTATGTGAAATATCCAGAATAAATAAATCCATAGAGGCAGAAAGCAGATTGGTGGTTGTCAGGGGCTGAGGGGTAGGGGGAACAGAGAGTGACTGCTTAAGCAGGTTTTCTTTTGGGGTGATGAAAATGTTTTACATGGGGCATAGTAGCTCACAGCTGTAATTCCACCACTCTGTAAAGATGAGGCTGGCAGATTGCTTGAGTCCAGGAGTTCAAGACCAGCCTGGGCAATATGGTGAAAAATAATACGAAAAACACAAAAACTGGTGGCATGGTGGCACATGCCTGCAGTCCCAGCTAATCGGGAGGCTGAGGTGGGGGGATCACATGAGCCTGGGAGGCGGAGGTTGCAGTGAGCCAAGATCACACCATTGCACTCCAGCTTGGGTGACAGAGACAGACCCTGTCTCAGAAAGAAAAAAAACATGTTTTGGAACTAGATAGAGATGGTGGTTGCACAACAGTGCAAATGTACTAAATGCGACTGAAATGTACACTTTAAAATGGTTAATTGTATATTATGTGAATTTTACCTCAATAAAAAAATGATTTGCAAAAGAAAATAAATTCAATTATGCATTTAACTGACAACCTTGTGCTGGGTATTAGGGACATGGAAATGAATCAGACCTGGTTCCTGCCAATGCTGGTAGAGCCCATAGCCTTAGAAGCTGAGATGGGGCAGTTGAACCCAGAACTCAACACTGCCCTCTGAGACTTAACCTACTGGCTGGGTTCTCTCAGGGGTTCCCACCATGCAGACTGCCAGGGGCTGCTGTCCCTTCCATCTCAGTGATCAGAATTCATCCTTTGAGTAACTTTGCCATGGAGAAGTCTGAAAATCACACTTCTGTCATGTGATCAAGCCTGTTATCAATGGTGATAAGTATGCCAATGGAATGTTCCCTTGATATAATGCAGTGAGAATGGCACTTCACCTGGGTGACCTTCCTCCCAAGAACTCAACCCAGTCTAATCATGAGAAAACCAACAGAAAAGCCCAAATTGAGGGAGAGTCTGCACAATACCTGATGATGAATACTCAAAACTGTCAAGATCATCAAAAACCAGGAGAGTCTGAGCAACTCTCCCAGAACAGGAAGAAAGGATGGAGGCATAATGTTGAAATATAATGTGGCATCTTGAATAGAATCCTGGGACAGAAAAAAGACATTAGGTAAAAACGGAGGAAATGTAAATAAAGTATGGATTTTAGTGAATAATAACAATGTATTAATACTGGTTTATTTGCTGTGGCAAATATGAGATGTTAGCAGGAGAGGAAAGTGGGTGAGGATATACGAGAATCCTCTGTACCATCTTCACGACTTTGCTGTCCATCAGAAACTATTATTTTAAGAGGTTTCTCCATTTGTTCTCAAATTTTATTTTAAATTATTATCCTTAAAAATTGCATCCTTAAAATGGCTGTAACAGGCTGTTCAGATAGAGGTGCCAATGGGGACAGGAATGGGGTGGAGTGTGACCTACTAAACAGTTTGGCATATAAGATATCATTTGTTCTCCAGGTGCTGACTGACTCCAGGGAGAAACATAAGGCCTTGTCAGATCTCCACCCTCCCCTTTTAGTTCCTGACCTGCCGCTTGTTGATAGGCTCCTGACTTGGGAGCATCCTTAGAGACACCAATATCTTCAAAAGTCTAGACTAAGAGAGTCAGGGTCTGGCCAGGCGCAGTGGCTCATGCCTGTAATCCCAACACTTTGGGAGGCTGAGGTGGTGGATCATCTGAGGTCAAGAGTTCAAGACCAGCCTGGTCAACAGGATGAAACCCCATATCTACTAAAAATATAAAAATTAGCTGGGCATGCGTGCCTATAATCCCAACTACCTGGGAGGCTGAGGCAGGAGAATCACTGGAACCTGGGAGGCAGAGGTTGCAGTGAGCCAAGATCATGCCACTGCACTCCAGCCTGGGCAACAGAGTAAGACACAGTCTCAAAAAAGAGAGTCAGGGTCTCTCTTCTGTAGCCATAAGATCCCACAGCAGTTCTGCTTCCCAGGCCCTGGGCCACACATCTTTCCCAGGGCGCTTACACCAGGAAGAACTTTAGATAAGCCATTTCACTACCTTCGCACAGGGGTGCGGCCTCATGGCCTCATGTTTATGTTCTGAGTCAACAGTAGAATGACATCTTAATCCAGCATAACATCCACTGATGCTCTGCCCACTAGCCAGGGCCATTTCCTCCTCTACTGAGTAGAGAAGGTTGGTACATAAGGGCATCACAGACCCCATTCATTTGCTCAGAAGGGCATCACGATGGCTTTGACCGGCAGGATAGTTGTTAAGAGGAATGATTTGGAATAGACAACTCTATATTCAAATCCTGGTTCTATCACTTGTTCATTTCTTTAAACCCTATGACCCTCAGTTTCCACAACTGTAAAATACAGGTAACAAGGGTCAGGACTATTGAAGGTATTGGTAACCTGGAATGTTGCTGACAGAAGGTCTAAAAGTCTCTCCTCTGTGGTTTCCATGGTTGTTTACCTTTTGAAAGTTGACTCTCCAGGGCCAGTGCGGTGGCTCTCACCTGTAATCCCAACACTTTGGGAGGCTGAGACAGACAGATCACTTGAGGGCAGGAGTTCAAGACCAGCCTGGCCAATATAGTGAAACACTGTCTCTACTAAAAATACAAAAATTAGCTGAGTGTGGTGGTGCACGCCACAACCAGCTAATTTTCTACTCAAGAGGCTGAGACAGGAGAATCGCTTGAACCCAGGAGATGGAAGCTGCAGTGAGCCAAGATAGTGCCACTGCACTCTGGCCTGGGTTACAGAGTGAGACTACGTCTCAAAAAAAGAAAGTTGAATTTCCATTCTCCTGGTGTTTGTGTTCTCTGTGAGTCCTCAAAGCTCTCTGACAGTGGTTCCATGAGCATAGTGGTGGGCTCCACCGTGGCAAGGGGTGCAATTCAGCCCAAAACTCCTCGGAGCAGCTAGGGGAAGGCCAGGAGGGTCTGATGCTTACCCATCCTGACCCCAACCCTCTGTCAATGACATTCCATGTCATGTCATTTACCTGAAGGTTTGTGAGCTTCTGGCAAGTAGGGGGAAGGTAGCAAGCAGGAAAAAGCTGCAGGGATTCACTGGCTCACCAGCCTCCCTTCCGTTCTAACAGTGACCAACAGTGGAAAGAGGAGGAGAGCTATCAATGCCATTTTGGGGAATCATATTTGAATGATTACCTTGTGCCAGGTACCTTATGCCTCCCTTTCCCAAGCCCTTGGCTCCCAGGTCAAGTAGGAGAAGTCTTATAATTCTTTTGTGTCTCTGAATCTTGTCTTTACAATCAATTAAGAAATTACCTATAGGACATATCTCCTCCTCTTCTTGACTCTCTCTATCAAATATTGATACTGACTCTATCAAATACTTGCCTACTGTTACTATCCCCAGAGAGAGAGAGCATTCCCTGGGTAAGGAAAACTATCATTGCCATTGTCAGTGATGACTCCATAATCACTATCAAGAATCACTACCTTTACCACACCATCAATCATCATAGCAAATCCTGCTCTCCTCACAATGCCTTTAATGATAGTTGAAATTTATTGAGCACGTAGTATGTGTCAGATACTGAAACAAGAGCTTTCCATGTATAATCTTAATATTATCACCTAAATTCCATGTTCTTAATAGACAACCCTGTTCCAGCCCTGGTCCAGGAATGTAAAACCCTCCTTTCTTTTGCTGGGAGAATTTGCATCTGCTGTTGTTGTGTTTTTGCCACTACGAACACTGCACACGGACAGGCCCTGGAAGACCATCCCAGGGTGTGTGAGAGCCCCTGGGGTAGGGGGACAGACCTGGCAACCTGAGCTGGGCTCCAAGCATGCCAAAGGTCTCAGCTCTGCCCATGAGCTGGGGGCTGGCAATGACTTTGGAACCAGGAGCTGACATAACCAGAATCTCAGTAAGACTTCAATGGAAGACAGGGACTTTAAACAGAGCTTCAGGCTCCTGTCAAAACTCTTGGATAGAGCTGATAAGAAGTCCGCAAGTTCCAGTGAAGTGGCATCTGCTCCAAAAGCCACAAGTCCATTAGTGATACAGAAGCCAGCAAAGAAAGAGAGAGAACTGGCTGGATCCTGAAGCCAGTGTGGGTAGAGGAAAGGATAACAGGGGATTTGCCTATGGCCAGACTTGACTCAGACGATTACTGGTGAGGAGACTGTCACAGAGGAGTGCTCAAAGTCTTGTGCATGCCTGTACCCAGCACTCCTTTATATTCTACAGGGCTGTCATCAGGTGACTCATCACTGAAACTGCCCCATGTCTGTCCAGTGCAAACCTGCCCGGAATCAGGCACACACCTAGAAAGGCCAGGGAGGTCCAGAAGGTCTAAGAAATGGGCCAATGTGACATGAGTTCCTGGAGCCCCTAAGTGTGCCACACATTAGCCCTTTTGTTGGAGGACTGTGCAAAGGCCCAGACAGTACACCAAGGGGCAGCCGAGGTGCTGGAGCACTTGAGGGCTCAGAGCAGCTACAGCTGTGCCATTGTGTGCTAACTGCACAGCAGCCCCAATTATACCCTGGCACCCAGCACTGTGCGTGGCACACAGTAGCTGCTTATTGAGCACACAAATGAGAGGATGAAAGGTCCCTGCCCTAGAGGCATTGACAGTCTAGCAGGAGAGACATGGCACAATGCAAACCCATGAAGAATTTTCCCCAGTGGTAGTCTTGGATTTTGGCCATTGAGGATACCTTGAGGTAGCGAAGTAATTCCAGGACCGGATGGAGGGTAGTGTGGAGGGGGTAGTGTGAGTCCAGGCTGCAGGGGAATGTGGCATGCAGGCATGCACAGGGCTCAGCTCTCCCGGGCGTGCTGGGGAGCCACATGACTCAGGGCAGGCAGCAGGCTGAAGGAAGGGTGGGGCCCCCTGGAGAGTGCCAGTGAACCCCATGGAGAGCCAGTCTCAAACCTGCCTTCTACTTCCCTCCCTCCATCCACAGTTTACTGCTCCGGGCAAAGGCCGCTGCAGTTCACAGACAAGCAACAGCTTTGATGGAATCTGCAACCTAAGTCATAAAGATCAAAATGAGATAAAGCTGGAGTGAGTTTCTGAGTACCAAAAATAAGTAACATCTCAGAAATTACACTTAAAAAATAGAGGCAGCTCAGTGCAACAGAAGGAGCTAGAGCCTCAGCATTAGACAAATTTAAGTTAAAATCCTGGCTTAGCTACTCTAGCACCTATGTTTCCCAAGCCTCAGTTTCTCCTTTAATCTGGGCACTGGAGATGGTGTCTGTAGCGGGGCCTGGCTCATTTGGCCAGGGCTCAGTAAGGGGTAGGTAGGCATGGCCCTGTCATAGTCATTGCAGAGTCCCAGACCATAGCTGTGAAGGGGCCTGGACAAACAGATGCTGAAAGCCACCGGGACCTGAACACAGGGTGAAAGTCACTCACCTCTTCTAATATTGGAGAGAGGCTGTGCCTACCCACTAAAATTGCCCCAAGCAACATTCTATGCAGAGGAGAAAGAACAATGTGGTGTGACTAGTCCCTCCAGCCTCAGTGGAGCAGCCACACAGCGTATTTCCTGTATTTCCCGTATCCCCATCTATCGGCTCTCTATCAACTCTTCTCCTGTGTCAGGTTCTTGGCCAGGGTCTAGAGGGGATGAGAGGAGAGGAAGATTCAGTCCCTGCCCCTCAGAAATGCAGTCTTGCAGGGCCAGATTTTTATGAGCAACAGCATGCCATGATGCCACGCCTTACCAGGTCATGGGCCATGGCACCAGTCAGAGCCGCTGAGTTCAGGCTGTTTGCATGGTGACCTCTCAGACTTGGCCAGTGTCCCCACCACCCCCAGCTTTAGTTGCACCATTGCATTTCCTCTTATGCCACTAATATTCACTGAAGCTGGCTCTGTGGTAGGGCCCGAATGCAACGGAACGTGGCCTCTGCATGAAGCCTCAGTCACATGGACCAGTTGGTCCCAGTGAAATGGCAACTCATTCTCTCCCATTTTGTGACTTTGTATCTGCCTCCCCACCAGACCATGTGCTCCATGGAGCAGGGGCTGTGTTTGTCCTGGTCACTCTTGGCTGTGTCCAGAGTCTGCTCCAAAGCCTCCTCCAGAGAGGGTGCTCCACTGATCGAACAGCTCCATGAGGAGCTCCGTGAGGAGGAGTGTGACCGACAGCACCCTGGGAACCCAGAGGAGGAAGTCACAATGCTAAGGGATAGCCAAGAAAGGGCTCCTGGCAGAGGCTGTGGGTAGAGTTTGTATAGGACGGAAAGAGGCAGAGCTGGAACAAGCAAGAGTGTGGCGGTAGGAACGAAGCTGAGCTTTGCAGGAGTTCTGGGGAGGAGGCGTGGCGAGGTTAGCTGAGTGTGGGGCAAGAGGAGTTCAGGTGCTGCCTCCTGGGGTCTTGGGGTCTCTCTGCCTCTCTACATAGCTCTTAGTTTCCCCTAACCCTGGGGTGCTCACTCCCTCAGCCCCCTACCTTCCAACAAAGCACCAAGAAGTCCATGGATAAGGGATCCTGAGGGCAGCAGGGGAGGTGGCGAGAGCTCTGGTTGTTTAAGACCTTCCTCTGATGAAGTCCCAGCTCCAGTCACCTTCCACACCTAGCATGGCCAGAGAAAGTACAAGACGCCCAGTCAAGTCTGAATTTCAGATAAACAGTGAATAATTCTTTAACATAAGGGATATTTGGGACATTTGCTTATACTAAAAAGTTATTCATTGCTAATCTGAAATTCAGATTTAATAGTGAATCCTGTACTGTCATTTGCTAAACCTTGCAAACCCTCCCCCCACCTCCCTTTCCAGCAGCTGTCATTCATCTCTGCCCTGAGCTCCAGGGAACCGTCAGAGGTTGTGGGCCTCCTGCAGCATACTCAACAAAACAGAAATTCAGAGCTGCGAGGAACACCGAAGCCTATCTAGCCCCATTGCTCCCCCAGTAAGTGGACTAGGAGGCTGAGGCCCAGAGGGAGCAGGCACTGGCAGGTCCTTGGGCACCTCTCAACACCTTGGCTGGAAGTTGGGTCTCCCTAACAACAGGAGGACCCTCAGTTGGGGGTTTCTTAGGAAAGGCCAGGGCCCTCCTGTTCATCATTCTGGGGGAAGGCAAGGCAGGGAGTCTCTAGGTTTCTGCCCTGACCCCAGGCTGTTGTTTGCTGGATTTTGACACCCCCAAGTGAGTCACCTCCACCTCCCAGGCTACACCTGATGCAATGCCAAGGCCCTGGGGCCCCTCAGTTCTTACCTGGCTCCCAGGCTGGAGGAGCCAAGTGGGTAGAGCTTGGGTGGCTCTTGGGCAGGACTTCATGGGAGGGACCAGACCTCGTGGAAGGCTCATCACCCAGCAGTCCTCCTCAGGCCCCGCTAATGGCCTGGTCAAGGACAGCCCTCAGAAACCCCCAATGGTGTGGCCGGGCGTGGTGGTTTATGCTTGTGATCCCCGCACTTTGGGAGGCAGAAGTGGGCTGGTCACTTGAGGTCAGGAGTTCAAGACGAGCCTGGCTAACATGGTGAAACCCCATCTCTACTAAGTAAAGTACAAAAATTAGCTGGGCGTGGTGATGGGCGCTGTAGTCCCAGCTACTTGGGAGGCTGAGGTGGGAGAATTGCTTGAACTGGGAGGCAGAGGTTGCAGTGAGCTGAGATCGTGCCATTGCACTTCAGCCTGGGTGACAGAGTGAGACTCCATCTAAAAAAAAAAAGAAACCCCCAGTGGTGCAGCTGGAGCTGAAGAGGAGGTGGAGTGCCTGGTGGTGGGGCGAGGTACATGGTTCATGGGGAGGGACATAGACTTGATTAATATCACCCAGCCTATCAGGCCTGCAGGGGTCTTCTGTCAAGTGGCCATTCCCAGCTCCCCACTGAAGATGCCCACCTCTTTGGGCTCTGTTTCTTCATCTCATCTTTCTGTCATTATGTTATGTATTAGTTTGCTTATTGTCAATGTCTAGTTAGAACATAAATCCTGTTCACTGTCCTGAGATCGTAGGTAGAACAGTACCTGGCTTAACAAGCATTGTGGAAACTGCCCTGACTGCATTTCACCTCATGTGGAACATGGCCCCTGATGCCACAGTCCCCCACCTTCCCATGAGCACCTCAGCATCTGCCAGGAGACAGCTCTGTGCACAGCTTTGTGTTCCCTGGCTCCGGGCTGCAGCTCCCTCCTCTGATTACAGCCCAGCCTGGGTCCTGGAACTAAGAAAGTAACAGCACAGGGTTGGGGCAGACTGACAGATCGTGGGTTTAAGGCACTGCTCAGGGTCGGGCTTTCATCTGCCTGCCCAGTGCTTCCACCCAAACCATACAAGCCCACAGCACCTAGGCGTGGCCCAGGAGCTCAATCCCAGGCCCACACCGGGCACACTGAGCTGACCCCTCCAAGCCAGTCTGGCTGAGGGTACAGAACTGAGCTAGAAGCTGATGACTGGTCTGCCTTGCTGTGTTACCTGCCACATCCCTAGGCCTTGCCAGGCCTGGCTCCATCTGTCTGTATAATGTTGGCTCTGGGCTGACTGGTCTCTGAGACCTGCTGGCTCAGCCCACCTATGGCTTTTTCCTACCTCCTCTCTACCCTTAAACCTCTGTGTCAGCCTCTCCTGTACTGCCCTGGGAGTACTCCTGACCCAAGGATCCTAGACCCTTCCCTTCACCCTAGTGAGACCCTTTGCTGACCCTATCCCCTGTCGTTCTCTAGGACCCATGTCCTGGTCCTATCTATCCTGGTCCTATCAGTCTTGGGGACCATGGGCAGTTGGTGCCAAAGGACTGTCCCCAATGTACTTGGGATACTTTAAAGTCATCCAGGCCAGGCATGGTGGCTTATGCCTGTAATCCCAGCACTTCGAGAGGCCAAGGCGGGTGGATCACAAAATCAGGAGATCAAGACCTTCCTGGCTAAGATGATGAAAAATACACAAAATTAGCTGGTCATGGTGGCATGTGCCTGTAGTCCCAGCTACTCATGAGGCTAAGGCAGGAGAATTGCTTGAACCCAGGAGGTGGAGGTTGCAGTGAGCAGAGGTCACACCACTGCATTCCAGCCTGGGTGACAGAGAGAGACTGTCTCAAAAAAGAAAAAAAAAAAAAGTCATCGAGAAAAATGTCATTCAGGGAAAATCTGTCCACATTTGCCTGGCTCCAGGCCTCTAACCAGTCCCAATAGCTCCTTTGGGGTGCCTGCTCCCCTGACATGTCCAAATCTGAACTTTTTGTCTTTCCCCAGACCTGCTCCTCCTGTTTCAACCTCAGCAAGAGCATCACCAACCAGCTGGTCACCTGGGCCAGGAACCCAGGAGTCACCAAGCCCCCTCTCACTTCCAGCCTGCCCTCACCTCACCTTCACTAAATGCTGGCCACCCTTCTGTGCTATCCTGGGGACTGTCCACCTCTCACCTTCCACAGAACTGCCCACCTTCATCCTTCATCTTTTCCTCCTGAACCTCAAAAGCAGAGGGCTCCTTGACACTGCTCTCTGCCTTCAGTCCATGCTTCATGCTGCAGCCAGAGAGGGACCCTGTTGGCAACACACCCAGCCTTGTCACTCCGCTGTTCAAAACCCTTCCATGGTTCCCACTGCCCTGAGGATAAGGTCCAGTTCCTTGGCCTGGCATTCGAGGTCCTCCAGGCCCTGGACCCTGCCAGCCTCATCAGCTCCTCTCATGCTGCTGTTCCACCAGCCGCCGACCATCCTTCAGCTCCCAGCTGTGGCTCATGATGTTCCCTCCACCTAGAAGGCCTCTCTTCTTCCAAATCTTTAGGTTCCCCCATCCTGAATCATCTGGAGGGTCCACCATGGGAATCGACTCCTTGTTTAGGGAGGCGGATAAACAAGGCTTTCCTCAGGGTGCATGTGTGTTTTTAGATAAGTCAATATTTATCTATTCATTCGGATACTCATAGCTTTTCAAAAAGGATTTGAAGTGGGCTCTTCAATATTGATTGCATGCCACCACGTGCAGCAAGGCCCAGTGTGTGCACACACACACTCATTCACACACAAGACCAGGACACCATGAGAACCAGGGACAGGCAGAAGCTTGCAAGGGCCTCATGGGGCCAGTGTGAGTTAGGATGAGGCACCTGGATTCAGAGGGAGGCCCACCTGGCTCAGGGTAACACAGACAGATATGCTATTGGGGGTTCAAATCTGGAGTTTTCTGAGCCCAGTTCACAGGGCTGCCCCTCGAGGATTGAAGCTAGCCCTGTCTTTAGAAAGTTCCTTGGTTATGTGTAGAGAGGGGGCTCTGGAAATTAAACAAAGCCCACCAGACAACTCACCTCCCCACAGAGGCTCAGTGCCCCATCCTGTTTAGCCCCCTAGGGTGAGGGAGGAAGTGGGAGCTGGAGATGTGGAGAGGATTTGGAGGGACAGGAGGCAATAACAGGGAGCAAAGCCTGCAGGTGGGGGAAAGAGGCCCACGGCTTCCCTCTGTGGCCCCTGCTTGCATTTCCCTTCCCTTTTGCCCACGTCAGTTTCAAGATCTGTTCCTCTTTTCTTCTGCAACATTGCTGGCTGGGGGGAACGACTGTGGTAACTGCTCAACCTCCAGGTTCTCACGGGAGAGAGTCTAGGCCCCAGCTGAGTGGCAGCCCTGTGGGCACCGCAGACTCCAGAGTTCCCAGCACGCTTTCCAGCTCTTTTCTTCTCCTCTGTACCCCCAGCTAGTCTGTGAGCAGGTATCACCACACCCTTTCTGAGGGGAGGAAACCAAGGACCAGAGCGTCGGTGACAGAGCAAAGACTCCATCCCTTTGTTCTCAGAAGCTAAAATCCTCCCTCTAGAAAGCATTCCAGGTGTGGCTGGGCGCGGTGGCTCACGCCTGTAATCCTGGCACTTTGGGAGGCTGAGGCGGGTGGATTACCTGAGGTCAGGAGTTTGAGACCAACCTGGCCAACATGGCGAAACCCCATCTCTACTAAAAATACAAAATTAGTCGGACATGGTGGGGGAGGCCTATAATCCCAGCTACTTGGGAGGCTGAGGCAGGAGACTCGCTTGAACCTGGGAGGTGGAGGTTCCAGTGAGCCAAGATCGCACCACTGTACTCCAGCCTGAGCAACAGAGTGAGGCTTTTCTCAAAAAAAAAAAAAAAAGTATCCCAGGTACCAACTGCTCCTAATCTCTGACAGCCTGGCACAGTGAGTGCAGAAATATGTGTTGAGCTGGCATCAGAGAGGGCCGCTGAGAAGGAGTCTCACCTTTCTGCCCCCTCCAGGCATGCAGGCACCAATACTCAGTCTTGACCTTCACGGGCTCTTTTAAATCCTGGGCTACTCTGTGGGTTCACCCACAGGGCATGGGACATGGAGGCCAGTTCGTTGGGACTCTTCAGGCCAGTGGGGAGGATAGACAGGGGACAAAGAAGTTTCATCTTTTGCAGTCAAAGGTGAGGCGGGCCTGGCCCACTCTTTGGTGACCCCAACTGACCCCAACACTGAGTGTCTGGGAACTGACCCAGGCTGAGCTGAGGCAGCTGTCAAAGCAGTCCTAAAATTAGACCCAACAGGGATAGGGAGGGGGAATCTGGCCCAGGCTTCAGGCTCCCATGGCCCTGAGGGACTGAGCCCACACCCCACTCAAGATGGAAGAGGTCAGCCAGAGTTTCAGCAGTGACCTACCCAGAGGCTGGGAGGGGAAAGGGGAGATTCACAAGCTAGGATGAACACGGTTCAGAAGGGGGATTGATGGGCAGGAGGTGCCCCCTGCCAGTTGCTTGGACCTTATGTGGCTCCCAGCCCCAAGCCCTTCATCCCTTCATAACCCTGAGAGGAACCAAGGAGAGACCTCAGTATTTATGTTCTCCTAGAACAGGACTGAGGGCCCAGCCTGTCCTCCCAAGGCTGAACTGGATAACCTCACACCTTAGCGGCAGGTCCCAAGAGCAGAGGAGGAGCCAGGAGGTGTGTTAGCCTGATTGAGAGAGGCATGGATTGGAGACACCTGGGACAGGCCCAGAGTCAGCCCTATCCTGCCCAGGGATGCAGCTTCATCCACTTCCCTCCTCTGCCTTGGTGCTCTGAGAATCTTATTTAAAATGCAGGTCCTGGCTGAGTGTGGTAGCTCATGCCTGTAATCCCAGCACCTTGGGAGGATCACTTGAGACCAGGACTTTCAGATCAGTCCTGGCAACATAACAAGACCCCCATCTGTCTCTACAAAAAACTTTTTAAAAAATTAGCTGGATGTGGTGTCATGTGCCTGTAGTCCCAGCCACTTGGGAGGCTGAGGCAGAAGCATTGCTTGATACTGGGAGTTCGAGGCTGCAGTGAGCTACTGAGTATGATTGTACTACTGCACTGCAGTCTGTTGCTGACAGTGAGACTCCATCTCTTAAAAAAAAATAAAAACCAAAACCAAAAACAGATCATGATTCAGAAGATCTGGGGTCAGGTATGAGATTCTTCAAGATTCTAACAAGGTCCCAGACTGGCCTGAAGATCACACTTTGAGCATGAAACTCATTTGCAGCTTGGGTGGACCCCAATGCCAGGGCCCCTGTCTTCTGTTCACACATATCCTCAACTCCCATCTGCAGTAGAACCTGGCATGGGCGTATGGGCACCCAATATACCAGGTGGCTGGCTGCTTTATTGTGGGTTCCTGACTGGGCACATAGGTGTGTATGGATCCCCGGGCCTCTGTGTCTACTGCATGTCTCTTGTTACATGTGTAAAAAGTGAACAAAGATGCACATATACAATAATGGTGAAATAAACGTAGCTAAAGTTTAAAAAATAGCTAATCTTTATTGAGCACTATGCCCAGGCAAGGTACTAGGAATGTTACATGCAGTATCTTATTTAATTCTCATAATAACTCCTATGAGATGAGAAAACTGAGGCTCAGAGAGGTTAAGTGAGTTGCTCAAGGTCACACAGCTGATAAATGTCAGTCAGGACTGAACTATGCATTTGCACCCATGTTGATCAGTGCAACCATCTTGGTGCATGTGAGCTTGTGGGCATGTGTCCTATTGGGTGGGCACAGGGGATGCAGGAGGCGAGTAACAGCAAGGATGGAGTGGGTAGGGTAAGAGCCATGCACGATGATTCAGAGTGTGAGCTTTCCACAGGTAGGAAGACAGAAAGAGATCTAGGCAGAGGGAGACGCAGGCAGGAGGCGGCAAGTCTGGGCCTGAGTCTTCATACTGCAGGGCCAGCTTTGACTTCCTCCTCTGTGGAATGAGTGGGATAATATTGGCCTCATGAGGCTCTGCTGTGAGAAAGAAATGTGATACCAATACAAGTGTGCCACATGGGCC